>BQNB010070024.1:0-22332 GCA_026074375.1 Tanacetum coccineum
ATTAAGCTTCAATGCTTCTATTTGTTATGTAAAACTCTATGCCGTAGGGTTCCTTTTATACACCAAGGAAACCCTAAAATGCTATACAAAACGTGTGAAAGGATAATGCATATCATTTCCTAAGATATCTCCTAAGATATCTCTAAGATAACTATTATCACTATTCTGTTACATAAACAGACTTAACTAAACACGACCAGTACTAACTATAGTACTGCCACTCTACCAGTACTAACTATAGTACTGTCAGACTTAACTTAGTACTGCCAGACTTAACTTAGTACTGCCAGAACTAACTAATACTACCAGACTTAACTGTTATACTACCAGTATTAAGTCTTTTACAATATATTTCCTAACACGAGGTGCACAAGATACATTAGGATAGTCTTTTGGGTGTCTTGCATAAAGATTTGGAGTCATTATATTTCGAGACGCTTGTTATGATCTAGAATCTTTATTTCAAATGTTGAACTATTTAAGCCTTCGTGCTTTGTATCAAACAATTTCAATAAATTCAATGTATCGTATTTTAAACGACTCTTTTTGAGGTCGTTCTCATATCTTGTGCTATTGATCTGTAACGTAACGCTCCCGGATACTCATTATTCCGCTGTGACCCAATTTGGGGGTGTTACAAATGTTACCTCCGTTCCAAAATTATTGTCCATATTTCCTTTTTGGTTTTTCCCAAATTAATTGTCCACTTCTGATATAATAGTTGGATTTGTGTAAGTTTACCATATTACCCATAGTTTAAATTGGTATTTACAAATACAAATGAAAACACTAATTAATTATCAAATGACAAAATTGTTTTTTTTGCTTTCGTAAAACCAAAACAGTAACTAATGCATTTTTTATTAAACCGTGTATTTCTTTTTTGTGGACAATAATTTTGAAACTAAGAGAGTAAACATTATGATAAATGCTAAATTAAAGAGCTACAACGAACTCATGCATTGAAAATTGATGTTGTCACGACTTTACGTTGAAATTCAAATATTAGTATTATTGATAGGTTATTCGGTGACACTGATGATCAATGCTAGCATAATACAATAATTCATTTGAACAAGGCCGTCTCGTGTTTCTCGGTGGCCCTGTGCCATATCGTAAAGTAGGCCTCTTTAAACATAAATTTTTTTAAATGTAAAACTTCATCAAATAGAAATGACAAAGAACTAAATTCGGAATTCAATATCACGGTTGTTATATAGCAGATTGTTAAAAAATAGAGCTGTCGTTATTCCCATAATATTAAATCACCTAGACCTTTGGATTATTATAAGGATAAATGGAGTCAAATAAAACAATAACAAAGTGTGAGTAATTAACCAAAGTAAAAGAACAAAACATCATTTTTAGAGGCCCTTCATTAAATGAACAAGAAATATGTTTGATTATGTGTATGCAATGAACAAGAAATATTGGCCCTTCATGAAATGGGCCCATGCCACCGCACACAGACACAATATGCGGCAACACCCACTCAGCCGGCCTTAATTTGAATCAATTAGTAGATAATAATAATAACTTAAGTGTAAAAATATATAGTAGAGAATGAAAGAGCTAACTAACTATACCTGGCAATCTTAGGCGGTCTCAGTAAAAGGCTTGGAACTAAAGTACCCTTGACCATCTTCCTAAGTCCCAGTTAATCATCTCGTTAAAACACTGTGTAACGGTTCCTAGTTGCCACCAACCCAAACACCAACAGCTAACCTTCATCACCTCACTGTCGTCGAGTGTTAATAGTTTTTTTAGGGCTAATGACTTAAAAAGCATCTACCTTGTCTATTTTTACCGTTCTATGTAGCCATCAATATTTTTCCTAATCTGTCAATAACATTCAAAATTCGTACATTGGTGTACGTACCTGCTACCTGCGGGAGATGTTAAGCAACATCGTATAGGTTTATATCACAACTTATCCTTTATACTAACGATCGTTTTATATTATCTAAAAAATTTGTTTTTTTTAAATCGTTTTTATCTTATTATTTTATTAAAATATATACACTTCGTTTACACATTTTTTTACCAAACTTTATTTACACTTTTTTTACGTGCATTTTTAAACAATTTTTTTACACGTTTTTATATACGTTTTTACCACTTTTTTTTACGACCCTTTTATGCACATTTTAGATACGTTATTACTACACGATTTTATACACACGTTTTTTATACACACATTTAATTTAACTTTTTTACAACGTTTTTTTACACACGTTTTTATATACGTTTTTAAACACATTTTTAATTTAACTTTTTTTACACGTTTTTATATACGTTTTAAACATTTTTTACACGTTTTTATACACCATTTTATGCACATTTTTATATACGTTTTTACACACGTTTTTATACACACTTTTAATTTAACTTTTTTTACACGTTTTTACACACGTTTTTATGTATGTTTTTACACACGTTTTTAATTTATCTTTTTTACACGTTTTTATATACGTTTTAAACACTTTTAACACGTTTTTATACACCCTTTATGCACGTTTTTATATATGTTTTTACACACGTTTTTATACACACTTTTAATTTAACATTTTTTACACGTTTTTAACACACGTTTTTATATACGTTTTTACACACGTTTTTAATATATCTTTTTACACGATTTATACACTAATAACCCTTTTATGCACGTTATTATATTACGTTTTTACACCGCATATTTATACACACTTTAATTAACTTATTACAACACGTTTTTTATATACGTTTTTACACGTAAAAAACGTGTGTAAAAACGTATATAAAAACGTATATAAAAACGTGTGTAAAAATGTATATAAAAACGTATATAAAAACGTGTGCATAAATGTGCATTAAAACATGTATAGAAACGTGTGTAAAAACGTATATAAAAACGTGTGTAAAAAAATGTAAAAAACGTATAAAAATGTGTAAAAACGTGTGTAAAAAAGTTAAATTAAAAGTGTGTATAAAAACGTGTGTAAAAACGTGTATAAAACGTGTGTATAAAAACGTGTATAAAAAAGTGCGTATAAAAATATGCATTAAAGCATGTATAAAAATGTGTGGAAAAATGTGTATAAAAATGTGTGTATAAAAACGTGTATAAAAACCCGTGCCCGTGTATAAAAATGTGCATAAAAATGTGTGTATAAAAACGTGTATAAAAATGTGTTTATAAAACGTGAGTAAAAACCTAAGTATTAAAACCTGTGCAACATGTGTGGAATCAAAATGTATGTATTGAAACATTTTAAAAACGTGTATAAAAAAGTGCGTATAAAAACGTATGTAAAAACTTGTGTAAAAATGTGTATACAAACGTGTGTATAAAAACGTGTGTATAACAAACATGTGTATAAAAAACATGTGTTAGAAAAACGTGTGTATAAAAATGTGCATAAAAACGTGATCCAAATTGTGTATAAAAAGGCGTATACAATACATGCCATAAAAATGGTGTCTAAACGTGTTAAAAAATGTGTGTAATAAAAACGGTGTATAAAAATTGTGTAAAAACAGTAAAAAATGTATATAAATTTTTAAAAATACTAAAAGCTCCATTCTAACTTGACACGTTTTGTTTTTCTATGTACCATGATAAACTGTTCGTGTTGCAAAAAGGACTAACGTTGCAATGATAAACTAAAACATCGTCTACTTAACCTGTTGCAGCTGTCAAAGCAGGTCACAGCTCACACAATGTACGAAATTTGAATGTTTAGTAACAATTAGGAAAAAGATGGCTATACAGAACGGTAAAAATGGACAAGTTATATGACTTTTTAAGTCATTAGCCCTAATATTTATGTATAGTAAGTTTCGTAATTAATTTGTATCATTTGCAATCAATTTGTTTACTATTTATTACAGATACATAAAATTGCATGCACAAATTATCTACTCTTACAAATACACTTCATATATTCAACAATTTTAATAATCACTCCAAAATTTATATATTCTCCATAACGCTCCATACTACGGAGTATATAAATTATGAACGAGAAGGTTCATTGATGAGAGCACAATGAAATCAATTTTGCTATGTATTAGATATACATAATATATAACTCATTATGATAATATATATTTTTCAACAGCAAAATCTTATTACAAACAACCTAGCAAGATGCAAGACGAATGAGTTACAATAGCGATGAGAAGCGGATGTGGGATCATTGATTCATTCAATATTCGATCCAATCTATCCGTTATCAACTGATGCTTGATGTTTATGGAGGTCGTATAGCACACAAGCTGGGAAAACAAATGATAAACACATGTGAAATCCGAAGTCCACATTATAAGAAATCAATAATACATCAAGTTCAAACATAACGATCAAGTCATAAGTGAGGGAGTCTATATAACATAATATTGTAGCCTAATAAGTGAAAATGAAACAAGCTTTTCAAACTGGAATTGTGTTATTTCCGGATAGAGGCTAAAGCTGGGTATAAGATGAGTTTATATACCCAGCTAACCCTAATAAACTTCACACTTCTGCCACTAGACTTTCAGCTACCTTCACTTTTAGCCCTTGCAATATAAAAACAGAAACAAACCAAAAACTAAACATAAAAGATAAATTACCTTTGAACCCGTGAAGTTAGAAACTTATTCCAAACTCAGTCCAAACTACAAAAGCTAGCTTTATGAATTTAACATTCCCCCATAAACTAGCTCTTGTACATATCAAACAATCCCAGCATATCACAAAACTTATTGTGATCTTGGACACTCAAACCTTTTGTGAAAATGTTTGCTACATTATCAGTAGACTTGACTTTCATAGTTTTAACCACACCTGGTGAAACTTTTTCTCTCAAGAAAAACAGCTCAATTTTAAAGTGTTTAGTTTTCTCATGAAAAACTGGATTTGCTGCAATCTGAATTGCAAAACTATTATCACAATGTATTGGAATTGAGAGAGTGATCTTAATGTTAAGTAAGCTCAGACAAAATCTTATGAATTCAAATAACTTCACAAGTTACAGTATTCATTGCTATGTATTCTGCTTCAGTAGAAGACTTAGCAAGCATAGACTGCTTTTTGCTTTTCTAAGAAATCAAACTTTTACCCAAAAAAACTGAATAACCAGTCACTGATTTTCTGGTAGCCTTGCACTTAGCCTAGTAAGAATCAACAAACACATTTAAGTTCAAGTCCTTATCTTTCACAAAAGATATCCCCTTGCCAGGTGCATTTTTCAAGTACCTTAGCATTCTAAATGCAAGTTTCAGGTGAGATTGTAATGGAGCATGCATATACTGACTTAACATATGAACAACATAACTAATATCAGCCCGTGTATGAGTAAGGTAAATTAATTTACCTACAAGTTTCTGATAATTGTTAATACCAGTTAAAGCACTATCCATAACAACCTTTTTAGGCTTTGCAGTTGTCTTTTGTCTCAATGGGAGTACCATAAGATCTACATGCAAGCATACCAAACTCAGCTAACACTTCCAAACAATACTTCCTTTGTGTCAAATACAAATTACCTTTTGATTCTAATACTTCAATACCCAAGAAGTATTTCAACTTACCAAGATCCTTTATAATAAATTTGGAACCGAGAAACTCTTTTACTTTATTAATTTCATCACTATTGTTACCAGTTATTACAATATCATCCACATATACAAGTAAGGCAATAAAAATACCATTCTTGTTTTTAGTAAATAATAAAAAATTAATTTTACTTTGAATGAAATCATTTTCTAATAGAACTGCTATAAGTTTCTCATTTCATTTTCTTGGAGCTTGTTTCAAGCCATATAGAGACTTGACAAGTTTACATACCCTATTATCATCCTAATTGAAATAACCTTCACGAAGTCTTATATAAACAACCAAAACTAACTCACCATACAAAAAGGCATTATTGATGTCTAATTGATATATAGGCCAACGGTTATGCACATCAATAGGAAGTAAACATCTAATAGTTACAATTTTGACTACAGGAGAAAATGTCTCCTCATAAGCAATTCTCTCTTTTTGATTAAAACCTTTAGCCACTAATCTGGCATTAAATCTTTCAACCTCACCACTAGACTTATACTTCACCTTAAACGCCCACTTACTTCCTCTTGGTTTTCTACCAACAAGTAAGTCAGTTATTACCTAAGTATCATTTATATTTAAAGCTTCCATCTCTTGATTCATAGCATCAATCCACCTAATATCACTAGCAGCATCAGTGTAAGACTTTGGCTCACTAATTTTATTAAGTCTGGTTGAAAAATTAAAGTTCTCAATACTCAACTTAGAGTAGTTAACTTGTTTATCAATATTATACTTAACCTTACTATTGACTGTAAAATCACTTAATTTTGTAGGCATACTAGTTTTCCTAGTTAATTTCTTTAAATTGACACTTTGACCGTCTAGATTTAAAATAGGACTTTGAAACTGATCATTAAACTCTTGATAAGTAATGTCAAAACCCTTAGACTCATTATCATTTTCATTAAGTATTTCACTCTCCAAGCTATAATAGTCTGCTTCTGCTGATATGCTGTATTTTTAGTACCTCCTTGTGATAACTGGTGTGTGCCTTTACCTCTTTCAGACCTACTATCTCTCCGATCATCACATGGTTCATTTGACAAATCCTCTTCTAGGTCACTATTAAAAAAATTCAGACCATTGAGATTTTTAGTTCAATATCATATTCTTTGTTTTCTAAACTATTTTTGAAAGAAAAAAACAGTCTTATAAAACTTAACATCCCTTGAGTAAAGAATCTTTTTAGTTTCAAGACTAAACAACTTATATCTTTTTTTATCAAAAGAATAACCAGCAAACACAGATTTCTCAGACCTAGAAGAAAACTTATCAGCATTATTCAGCACAGTAGAAAAACACAAACATCCAAACACTTTTAAATAAGAGAGATTCGGTTCAGTTTTAAAAATCATTTCATAAGTAGACTTTCCAGACAGTACAGAGCTTGGTATCTTGTTTATTAAATAGACAACAATTAGAACACACTCAGACCACATGTTCAAAGGAATCCCCCTGAAACATGAGGGACCTTGCAACATTTAATAAGTGCCTATGTTTTCTTTCTGCTATACCATTCTGTTGAGGGGTGTATGCACATGAGGTTTGATGGAAAACTCCATTTTCCTTGCAAAATTTATCCATATTCTGATTTACAAATTCACTTCCATTATCACTTCTAAAAACCTTGATAGTTTTATTAAATTGATTTTTAATCAAATTATAAAAGGTAGTGATATTGGAAAACACTTCATCTTTCCCCATCAACAAAAAAACCCATACAAACCTTGTATAATCATCAACCAGAGTCAAAAAATACTTATAACCCTCCCTGCTTTGAACCTTGTATGGACCTCATACATCCAAGTGAACCAACTGTCCAAGATATTTGGTTTGATGGTCACTAATTGAAAAATGTTCTCTGGTTTGTTTTGCCTTATGGCAGTCCTCATAGAGATCACTTTTAGAATTTGTTTCAAAGTTAAGTTTATGTTTTAAAATATACAGAACTTGGTCAGATGGATGACCAAGTCTGTTATGTCATAAACACTTAGATAAACAACACTTTTATGTTATTATTGACCAATTTTTTACCTGTATTAAGAAAATACAGACCATTAGTCTCATTACCAGTCTCCACTTGGGTCTTTAGAATAGAATCCTGAATAACACAAGTATCTTCACAAAAAATGACTCTAAATTGGTTATACTTACTTAATCTGTGCACAGACAAAAGGCTAACTTGATAGCCTAGCACCACTAAAACATCATGAATAACTATTTTATCAGTATGTTTAAGGTTGCCAACACGTGTCACCAAAGCTTTTGTACCAATGGGATGACCAACAATCATATTTAACTTTGACACACCAACAACATTAAACATATTGAGAATGGTAAAAGTCATATGTTGACTTGCACCAGAATCCATAATCCAACTGATATATATCTTATAAGAACTTATGTTGAAGTTAGGATTAAAGAACCTAGAAGAACAAAATCTGATCACACAAGTAATACCTGCAATGTTTGCAGGCATACTGCTAGAACCAAATTTCTCACTTATAAGGGCCATCAGTCTTTTATACTAATCATCAGTGAATGATTTAGATGAACCAGTAGACCGATCCTTAATTCCTGAAACATCATTATTACTTGTAGAACCTCTATTAGTACTAGTATTTCTTTTAAAATTAGGAGGATAATTTATAAGCCTTGTTTGTGCAAAGGCTCTTGTAAGTTCTCAATTTACTTTTTATAGCTTTAATATTACAAATTAGCTTAATACTGATTATTGCTTGCTTATTGCTGTCTAATCTAGCTTATTGTTGCTTATTATAGATGTTAAATGCTTATTATGTCTAATTGTTAGCTTAGAACTTAATCTGCTTGTTATTTCTATAAAACAATGAAAAATCCAAAAATATTAGCAGTTACTGTTAGCTTATTATTTTTGCTTATTCAGTTGTTTAAATCTGTTCATTAGGTTTGTTATAAGCTTATTGATATCTGGTATTAGAATGTCAAGCCTTATTTCTCAATTTCTTAAACTAAATATGAAGTTAAAATTTCTAAAGGGGTGTTTGGATCAAGGCCAGTACTAACCTCAAGTTAGTACTGGTGGGGATTCTTGCTACTTTGGTTTATTTTAATCCTTTATATTTAGGTTATTGAACTTGTTTAAAGGTTTTTGTTGAATCATATCAAGTTTTTAGCAAGTTAGGGTGTAGTCATTTAGATCTGTGGTAACTAGGTTTGCGTATTAGGCTAATCTCAGCTCAAATTGATTTCTAGTTGTTCAATTGCTTTCATAAACCTAATTTGGTTCTTAAAATTAGAAAGAAAAAAGTCCTTAGTTCTGCAGTCAAATGGTTTTAAGTTTTGTTAAGTTTAATGTCAATTGCTATCTGTAGTTAATAAAAACAGTAAAACGTCCTTTGTCAAATTTGAAAATTCTGCCACTAAAGTAGGATATTAGCATCTTAAAATTTTGTGCACCAAGTAGATTTTTGCGGTTAGTTTAGATCTGTTTGAACATTATTTCTAGCTTATAGAGGCTTATTTGGTTTTTTTTTATCCCCCCACAAATCTGTTTGTACGCCTACTTTTAGCATTTTGACTTTAAAAACCAAAAATAACACTCAGTACATACTGAGTGTAAAAGCCTTTTTCAGCTAGATGTTTCTTAGCTTATTTAGATTTCAGAATGTTTTGCATTGGCTGTTTTTTAATAGTTTAGAGGCCCATGCTTTAGAATTTCAAACAAAAGTTTGATAAGGATCATTAGGCTTATCTAAAAATAGTTCAAAAGTACATGTTTGTTTGTTTTGAAACTCTATTTAACTTTATGTGCTTATTAGTGCTGTTTCAGCTATACAATTTATTATTTTTTGCTTAATTTCTAGATTAATATGTTTTTATTAAGTAGATTATGGTAGTATAAGCTTATTTAATTAAGTTTAGCTTATTCATGCTTATTTTGTTTCTCTTGAGTTTTAATACAACTTTAAAAAAGGTTAAGTAATTTTGTCTGTTTAATAAGCTAATTTATGGCTTATTTGTAAGTTTTTAAAAGAGTTGTCTTTACAAAAGTTGCTTGTTAAAAGCTGTTTTATAACTTTGATTTTTAAAGTTTTTGGAAAAATAAAAAAAGGGAAGAGGGGAAATTGTGGGTGAGCAAGACTCGAACCCACAACCTCTACCCTCCTCAACCTTTTCAACGTCTCACAACACACACTCAACACCACTGTGCCCTTGGGACATTTACGTCCAAGGGTGCACTTAATAATCTTTTATCAGCTTTTTTAGTTCTTTTTATAATAAGCACTTCACGTGCTTTGTAGCTTTTTCTGGGCTTATTCATTTAAGCATTTTCCTAGTTAGTATTTTTCCTGCATTCCTTGTAGCTTAATCTATTTTTAGTAGTTTTCTTAGAATTTTAATTCATAGTTTTAAAGATCGTGTTACTTGCATTATTTAGTTAAAAAACTTTTAAAAAGTATAAAAACAAAAAATAATCAAAAAAATAAAATTCTTTTTTATAAAATTTTCCTTTATCATATTTTAGGCTTAGGATTTAAATTTTCTTTCGTAGGGTTAAAATTTAAGAAATTCATTTTTTAAAGAACGGGATTTGATTCCCGTTCTCGTTTTCTTCATTTTTTTTACTTTAAGCACCCTCGGTTTAGGATTTCCTTAGCTTTTTCTTACAAGTTAGTAATTAGGTTTAGGAAAAGTAAAAAAATCATTTTAGGTTTAATTTTAGATAATTTAGGTTTTAATATTGTCGCTGTTTCTTTAATTTTCGTCTATTGTTTTTTTGCTTAATTGTTCTTCCTTTGTAGGTTTATGTGTTATTAATTGTAGAAATAGAAAGCCCAATTCAATAAGTCTGAAACAATTTAAAATCATTGTCCATATAAAAAAGTAGAGTTTCAATTTTCGTGGCTAAGTGGTTGGTCTTGAAGCCCATCCACGGTCTGGATTCCCTTACATTATTAAAAGACATGTGGTAAATTGTAGGGTGGAATATTGCGATTACTAAAGCTTAGTTAATGGCTTTTGACAAGCTTAACTAAGTACAATAACTAGCTTATGATATAATGACTGCTTTTTGAACTTATTTATGAAACAAAGAGCTTATTAAACTTATAATGTAAAACTTGAATTGGCAAAATTAAGCTTAAATGAAAATAATTTTTTTTTGGATTAAGCTACTGATTACAGCTTGGATAAAATAAAAATTACATTGATTTAAAAATCACATTAAGCTAAAAAAAAATTAATATTTAATATAACATAAGCTTAAATTACACTAAAAATTAACTATCCTAGATATCTTTGTGAGTGAGGATAAGGCTCCTTTTATAGGCCAAGAGGGAAGGTTCTAGGCTCTTGGACGCTCCCTTTGATCTCATCCATCCATTCATAACTAACTCTGAATCAAATGATCACATCCCTTGATTTGAGTGCACGTCACATCTTCTAATCATATTTGTTAGGATCGCCAGCGTGTCAATTTTAGTCTGACGTCAGACGGAGCTTCTAGAAAGGTTAGTTGCAACTTAAGTGGGGTTAAATGGGTGTACGAGTTGTGCAGGGTAAATTTGGGGACGGAGGTGAACAGTAAAACTATTCCCCCCCCCCCCTTTTCTTTTCTTTATTATTTTGTTTGACCGGGATGTTTGACTTAGGCTCGTTTTTATAACAAAAGGAATTGGGCCATTGGTATTATTCTTGGGCTTGGGTAAATGGTTTTGGTTTGGTTAATTTTAGGACTTTAATGATCGTTAGTCTTTTAATATAAAAGGACTAACGGTGTTATTGATTTAGGGACTTTAGGTGAAAATGATTTAACATTAAGGGCTTTTTGGTGATTTCAAAGGTTTTGTCATCTTGTGGGTTGACCAATGTTTGACTTTTGTTGACCAAAGCTTGATAATTCCCGGCTCTTGTGTACTCTTTCCGTTCCTGTGTCCGTTTTTGTCCGGTTTTGACTCTTTTCTTGTGATTTTTGAAATATTCGTACCTACACATTCACAAAAGACAAAATACACATATACAAGCATTATTATGCACATTTTCATCTTTTTAGGGTTATTTTTGATATAAAAAGGATATGTGATTTCTCACATATCAATATCCAACAAGCTCAAAACATCTATCAGCAGTATGACCATTCATATTGCAGTGAGTACAAACAAGATTAGATCTATTAAGCTTTCTGGGCAGATTACTAGAACCAGATCAGTTATTATTTCTAGGATTAGTCCTTGCCACAAAAGCAGTATTATCATTACTAGTTTTAGACACATTATGAGACTGATTACTCCTGTGAGACTCATCCTAGACAAAGTAGCAAAAGCACCCTTAACATCAAGTATAGGTTCAGTAGTAAGGATTATACTCCTAATAGGAGCATAAACCTCATCAAGCCCCATAAGAAACTGCATCAACTTGAGGAGTTGATTATGTTTCTTTAACTTTTCTGAGTTCTCACAAATGCAGTCAGGCAAATTGACAAGGGAGTCATATTGCCTCCATAGTGCATTAAACTTGTAATAATGCTTAGATAAGGAAGAGCCAGACTCAGACAAAGAATGAATCTTAAAATGCATATTAAAATTACAGAAGCATCTTGTTTACTATATGTTTCTTCTAATTCATCCCAAACAACCTTAGCATTTTTAGAAAACACTTGTCTTATAAACACATCTTAAGAAACACATCCAAGAATCCAATTAATCACAACACAGTTACATCTATCCCATTGTTCTTGCATAAAACCTTCTTCCTTAGGTCTTTTTAACTTTTCATTTATAAAACCAAGCTTATTTTTAGTGTGAGTAGCAATTGTAATAGCAGCATTCCAAATCTTATAATTTTCAGTACCTTCCAATTTAAAATTGATTAAAGGTACTCCACTTGAGTCATTACTATGCAAGAATAATGGATCATACTGATCAATATTACTTCTCTCAGAACCAGAGGCTTGCCCCTTGTTCTTGGGAGGCTTATGACCTTCAACCATAATGACAAAACAGAAATAACAAACAAAGAAAACAGATCAAACACATAACCACCATATGGCATTAGGTAGACTCAGTAACCATTGTGGTATAAGGTACACACCTACTATCGAGCTTAAGAACCAAGATTCCTTGCTTCTTGAGAAGTAGGTCAAGGTTCACTCAATAGTACCAAATACAAGGTGTATACTCAGGAAACCAGACAAATACTGAAACTAAGTCAATTAACTACCAAACTCCTTCAATAACAAACAATCCACCAATCAACAACTCCAACAATATACAAAATCCCTTAACCTAACCCTTCAACCAATTTTAGAAAACCTAAGAAAAAATCTAGAAGAAAGCGTGAGAGGTGTTACATTGCACGCAAAGCTTCCAAACAAAAAAGACAAGATGTTTCAGTACCAACCAAACCAGATGCACAGCGGAAAACAACCTTAAAGAAAGAAAGAAAGGATTAGAAAAGAGAAATCTACTAACAAAACAAACAATAGACCTTAACAGATCTATTATAATAGATATACTAACAGATCCAAGAACCAAAGAATTAGAGTTTTGATACAGTATCCTAAAATCAAGATCTACCAAAATCTTGATCAATAATCAATTAACCAACACACGTTAACTATTAATTGATCAGAATACCAGAAAACCCCTAATTTTTAGCAACCCTAAAATCAAAAACCAACCGATTATACAAGAAACTAGTTAATCGATTAATTCTACCAAGAATCAAACGATTGACACCTCGATTCGTATTGATCTGAACTCAAAACACAAAACCCCTCAAAAAAATTTGAAACCCTAATTTTTGAAAACAATAATCGATCTTTGTATCAAAGCCAACCATATCATGTGGAAAACTATAACAAATATCACAAAACACTACTGATATTCATACAACCAACCTCTTCTTTTATTTTTATTCACAACATCTGACTAACACTTCAAATGTGTTAACAAGTTTTGAGTTCAAACAATACAAGAAAAAAGAAAGAACAATTACACCAGAACCCTTACTCTTTCTCAAAGATTGAGAAAGATTCACAACACCAAAACTAGAGAGAGAAAGACTAAAAACGATTGAGGCTAAAGTTGGGTATATGATGAGTTTATATACCCAGCTAACCCTAATAAACTTCACACTTCTGCCACTAGACTTTAAAATGAATTCTTGCCACATAAGACTTTCAGCTACCTTCACTTTTAGCCCCTGCAATATAAATAAACACAGAAACAACAAAAACTAAACATAAAAGATAAATTATCTTTGAACCCCTAAAGTTAGAAACTTATTCCAAACTCAGTCCAAACTATAAGAGCTAGCTTTATAAATTTAACACCCTTTCGTGTAAATTGTTGTCCCACAATATTCTGGATCGATGAATGGTATGAGTTGCAAAATTGTAATATGAATAAGTTTTTTATTGTCTTCTATAAATGATTCTGTACATGCATGTATATATACATTCGGTTGTCTATAACCGAATAAACTAATCTTAACCGCTTTTCGGTTATTAAGTTTCTATCTAACGATATTGGTCCTTCGTCTATTCTAATATTTACATAAGAAGTATCGAACAAGATTATTTGGTTCACATTCTCCTCCTTAATCTTGATCGTTGCTTCTTCCTAAATCTTGAACTCCGAGCATTTGTCGCATAGTCACGAACTTCAATCTTGGTAGAGCCTTTGTTAGAATATCTGCTCTTTGTAGTTCTCCGCTGACGTGTTCCACATTGATGTGCCCATTCTCTACGCATTCTCGAATGAAATGGTAGCGAATATCGATGTGCTTGCTTCTTCCATGAAAAACTGGGTTCTTGACGAGTGCTATTGCTGAAATGTTATCGACCTTCAGCGTTATCCTTTCTTCTTCCCATCCAGTTAATTCACTAAGTAGTCGTTTTAACCATAAGGCTTGACATGCTGCTCCAGTAGCCGCCATGAATTCTGATTCACATGATGATAGCGCCACTGTTGGTTGTTTCTGAGTGCACCACGTGATAGGTGACTCTCCAAAGTAAAATACTATGCCAGTAGTTCCTTTTCCTTGATCGGTGTTGATTCCATAACTACTGTCGCTGTAACCTGTAATCTTGCAGCCGCCTTCTTTCTTGTATATTATGCCATGCTCCTTTGTTCCTTTAATGTACCGGATTACTTGCTCTTGATGCCAAATGTTGTCCCACAATATTCTGGATCGATGAATGGTAAGAGTTGCAAAATTGTAATATGAATAAGTTTTTTATTGTCTTCTTATAAATGATTCTGTACATGCATGTATATATACATTCGGTTGTCTATAACCGAATAAACTAATCTTAACCGTTTTCGGTTATTAAGTTTCTATCTAACGATATTGGTCCTTCGTCTATTCTAATATTTACATAAGAAGTATCGAACAAGATTATTTGGTTCACATTGCTTAGACGAACTAGCCACATTGGTCTTGGGAGAACTACTCACATTAGCTTTCGAAACTGGTCTATAAACCAAATTCTTCTTAGTTTTGACCCCATAACTCTTATCAGTGGTCTTCCTTCCCGCGTTACGATCCTTAACTAGTTGAAACCCGTCCATCTCACGTTCCACCTTCTTGATAGGCATGATCTCCTTTACAGTATGAGGGCATTGATCCAGCATATGACCAAAAATCTTGCATGTTGAACACCTTGGTGGCTTCCATTCGTACTCCCCTGTAACAGTTTCGCATGTATACCCATTCCCCTCAAGCTTTGGAACAGCCACCAGAATGGATTCCTTTAGCTCTACATTAGCATGAACTTCTATCATAGCGCGGGCATAGCTACTTCGGCCCCAAGATTCATTACACATCGTACTCGTGTACGAGTCTAACATTAGCGGGTTCCTAGTCTTGGATGCTATGAAACTTAACCCGTCATCCGTAAATGCAGCCATGGGAACATCATGCATCTTAACCCAAATGGGCACACTAGAATGGTTTTCTTTAGTAAGACTAGTTGAGGGAGACCATGTGTTAAGAATAATGGGCACTTGTCGAATCATCCAGGGTCCGTTTTCAAGAACATCGTCTACCCCTTTCGTAGAAGAGAATTTAAAAAAGTAGAAACCTTTTGCGTACATCATCACCTTTTGTATGCCAAATTTCCCCCACGCGTTATACATATAGTTCTCTACGACGGGAAACGCAACTCTTTTTCCAATGAAGTAACCATATATCGTGTTGCTTAGTCTCTCATTCACCTTCACAACAGAAGACATAGGTATCATAGATTCGTAATCGACATTACTTGCTACGTCTTCCTCAACCTTCCTGAAGTTAACCTTCTTATGCGTGTTTTCAGTAACAACAACAGTAGCAAAAGACACACGTTTCTCAGCATCTTGTAATGTTGATTCTTGAACCATATGAAGCATGTCGTTTGTGTCTTTAACCATATTTTCAGGCCTCCCATCAGAAGTTGGTTCCGTCACTTGTTTTTCAAGTTCTTCTGTCAGAGAGAGTTCAATTACAGGACTACTAATGGTAGTGATGTTATTCGTATCATCCATCGTTATAGTATCATCAATCTCAGCCGTTAGCACATCAGAGTTCATATCGTGATTCTTATCTTGTTCCTCATGGAGATGTTCATTTTAGTCCCATTTCATATGCTTAATTATGTTGTCCTTAATACGTAAATCACATTTCATCTATTTCGCTTTCATGATTTTTTTTTACTTATAATCAATATTGACTGTAATTTGTGTGTGTGTCAAAATATCATGTTTTGATTAAGAATAAAATATTAAGATTTTCCTGCTACAAGTGCTCTTTGTAGCCGAGCGTTTCACTTTTTTGAACAAGGCATTTTCATTTAAACTCAAGCAAATATACAACAAATGTTACAATAAAAAAGATGCAAGTCCAAACAGACAAACATATGACCACTATATATAACAACAATTTAAACTAAGCCAAAAAGGCAAAAAATAAACCATGGCCCTCACAACATTACCCAAAACTTTGTACATCAACCTATATAAGCAAGTTACACATTCACATTTGGTTCCACACATCCTTTTACTTATATGTTTAATACCAACCAATTTTAATAAGAATTCAATGATCGTACCCCAAATGCATATAAACACAGTTTGCTCGAAACCATTTCATTCTTGGCATTCACAGTACCAAATACTCCTTTCCAATTACACAAAATATTTAAACAGTACATGAGCTTTGATCCACCAACCACACATGCCATCTTAATTTATATCTGCTCGATCTTCACATAATTCATCGCCTCTTCAACTGCCAACTTCAAGCTATCCGGTGACTCCAACAAGTATAACACCTCAGCCGTGTCCAATTCCAAAATCATTTTGGTCACCTTATCTACATGTGTGTGCTCCATCTGATCCACCAACGAGTATATATTTTCAGCCAAAATCTGCAACATGCGATATAAGCATCACATTTCATGAACATTATAGCAATCTATAAAAATGTTTAAAGGCCGTTTAAGATCTTCATTTTTTCTTATATGCCTATTTGGAGGTAAAATACGTTTGACTAGTTTGAAAGTGTTAGTTAATGATGAAATTCAAAGTAATTTGTTTCCGTCATATCGAACTTATAATATCTTGTTGAAGTAATTAATTTGAAATTGTTTCTAATGCTTAGAAGCATAAGAATCCAAATAGCGTCTAAACTAGTAAAAGAAAAGAAACAGAAGGTTGGAGATATACATACCATTTTGTGTGCATAACGGGGTGCATTAACAAGTGCGGAGACAAAAGCATTCCTTAGAACATCCATTGCCTCATCAACCACTAACTTCAACTCATTTGGTGACTCCAACAAGTATAAAACCTCGGCTGTGTCCAACTCCAAAATCATCTCTGTCACTTTATATGCATGCTTGTGTTCCAGCTTGTTTACCAATGGGTACAGATTCTCACCCAATATCTAAAATTATACAAAATAACTGTCATTAATAATCTAATAAGTATCTAAGCAAAGGTTTGAAGACTATTTGGGATTACTATTAATTTGCTTATATGCTTATTTTAGGGTAAAATGAGCTCTTTGAGACTGTAAGAATGTGTTTAGAGATATAATTTGTGTCTTGCATTTCTCATAACAATGATACAATATATAGGAGTATATGGAGTATTCTAGAATCCACATTAAATGAATTTGACTAACATAAATGACTTGACTAATAACTTTGACTATATTAAATTACTTTGACTAGAAGCTTTGACAATCATAAGTTACATTGACTAACACTCCCCCGCAGTTGGAGCGGGAGAACACCGGACGCTCAAACTGGTACGAAACTCATTAAATAAACTAGTAGGTAAACCTTTGGTGAAGATATCCGCATACTGATAACGTGACGGGACATAATATCTTGTTGAAGTAATTAATTTGAAATTGTTTCTAATGCTTAGAAGCATAAGAATCCAAATAGCGTCTAAACTAGTAAAAGAAAAGAAACAGAAGGTTGGAGATATACATACCATTTTGTGTTCATAACGGGGTGCGTTAACAAGTGCGGAGACAAAAGCATTCCTTAGAACATCCATTGCCTCATCAACCACTAACTTCAACTCATTTGGTGACTCCAACAAGTATAAAACCCTCGCGTGGTGTCCAACTCCAAAATCATCTCTGTCACTTTATATGCATGCTTGTGTTCCAGCTTGTTTACCAATGGGTACAGATTCTCACCCAATATCTAAAATTATACAAAATAACTGTCATTAATAATCTAATAAGTATCTAAGCAAAGGTTTGAAGACTATTTGGGATTACTATTAATTTGCTTATATCATCTTTAAGGGTAAAATTGAGCGCTTGAGACCTCTTATTTTCGAAATGCTATTGTGATAAAATGAAATTCTACTTTTATAAGATTATTTAACCTAGAAGGCTTGACCTGATACTTTGTACTTATGATAATTTTCATGTTTAAAAAAAACATAACGAAATCTGAACACTATTTGTAAAGTGCTTACTTTTAAGTTACTAGATATAATTAAGTAGAAAAATTAAGCAGCTAAAAAGACCTTTTTATATAAGTAAAAAGTAAGAACTTGATGGTTGTTGATATACATACCATTCTACGTCGGTAAGTTGGTGTATTAACAAGGGCAGATGCCAAATCTTTAATAGGCATCGTCTCTCTATCAGCATCATGTAAAACACCCCTAAGAACATCCATAGTTTCCGCAACCATCAACCTCAACTCAGTTGGTGACTCAAGCAAGTGCAACACCTCCGTGGTGTCCATCTCCAGAATCAACCCCGTCACCTTAGCCGCATGCTCATGCTCCAGCTGATCCACTAATGGGTACAAAATCTCACCCAACATCTGAACCATAGAAAAGAGAACAATAATTTGATATTTAATATAATTAAATAACCCTTAGAACAGTAACAAGCAAGAGATGAAAAACTAATTACCTTCTTATGTTGGTAAAATGGTGCATCACAAAGTGCAGAAACCAACCCTTCAATGAGTACGTCATGCCTCTTGTATACATTGGGAATAAAACTTGGACAATAATACATTCTTCCTCTTGGAAGGGTCTGAAAAATAAATAATAACATGTTAATAAGCTCACTTCACCGAATATGTTAACAAAACGTTTCATTAATCCGCTGTTGGATTAGTTGACCGACAACCTGGAAATCTATAGCGGTGTGCTACGAATAATGAAGAAGACACACACACCAGCACTTGATAAATTCGACAGAAAGTAAAGAAAACGTGCAACATGATATAACCTTAACTGATTAGTATTGAAAGAATAACGTACTAAATCCCTCCCTCATCTGTATTTATATATAGAGAATGAACGGGAGAAAACAAGTCCATATAGGACTCAAAGTGGACCGCAAACATGAAAGCCGGGACAAGCAGCTTGCCATGCAAGGCATGCAAACACCGACTCGACTCCACTTGACTAGGAGTAACAGTTAACCACCCTACACTCTTGCTGATGTAACGACTAATACATAACACCCGCACTTTGACTCACATTGGAACATGATCCATCACATCAAATTTTTGTAGAAAATTGTTGTTAACGGACCGACTATACCTATTAAAATCTATATAATAGTGTGATTAGGAGGAAAGAAAAATAGGTCCTCCTCCATTACAATTATATCCTTAATAACACTTATCACAATATTGGTACATATTATACATTCCTATCAGAAATCTTACACTCTCGTTAATATGATTCTTAATAAGTTACGTATATGAAGTGACATGCTTCTTTTTGGTGTTTGGTGCTTTCTCTTCTTCTTGAGTTATAAGAGCATATAAAAGCTTAACATTGTTTAATGCTGGCGGCTCTACCAAAGATTAATGAATCTTATAGCTTTTTTATGCAAGTTTGTACGTTGGATAATCCACAAAGACTTGTAAAACGTATGAAAACTCAAATTTGAAATCTTTTTATTCGACACTACTCTTGATATCTTCTAAAAAATTTACCTGCGAATGTAATCCTTGGTCTCGGAAACTGAAAATCTTAACTCTCTTTTGTTCGATAGTTAGGTTTTTTTTTAAACTATTGGTTCTTGTATATATAGGCTATCGTCTTGTTAGATAAACTCGAATTAGAATAGAACTCCGTTGTTACAAAAGTCAAATACGAATACGTACGGATTACGTAAATGCATGGCAATACATTTTTTTATTTACTAAGATTTTCACTTGTAAACTTTCCATGGAGTACATACTGATATAACAAATGTGATTATTTAGAACAAAATATGAAAAACTAGTAAGAGTTAATTCCATAAATTGTCCTTGTAGTTGGGTTTAACGAAATATGTCCCTCGAAAGAAAATCTAACAGATCATCTGCTTGTGGTTCTGACCCGTATCGAATTTGGTCTCTTGACCGATTTTTTCGTTAGTTTGACTGTTTGAAAGAATGAAATGACCAAATTACCCTCATATGTGTTTCTTAAATGGCCCCAATGGTTTGTTACATATTACAGATTTAGCGCATGCGTTATTATTAGTATTTTTAATTTTATTTAGGAGTATATGTTTTTCAACCTTTTTTAATACGTTTTATTTATTCGTTTTTAACGTTTTTTTAACGTTTTATATATACGTTTTTAATGTTTTTTTAGAGTTTTATTTATACGTTTTTAACGTTTTATTTATGCTTGAATCGATTTTATTTATACGCTTTTTGTACGTATATATTCTTATACGTCCTAATTATACGTTTTTTACCCTTTTATTTATACTTGAACCTCTTTTTTAACGTTTTATTTATACTTGAACCGATTTTATATATACGTTTGTAAACGTTTTATTTATACTTAAACCGATTTTATTTATACTTTTTTTAACGTTTTATTTCACTTGAACCGATTTTATTTATACGTTTTTAGTGTTTTTCTAAGTTTTTGCACGTATGAAAACTGATAAAAACAGATGAAAATGGACAAAAACGGACAAAATGTACCAAAACTTGGAAAACCGCAAAGAAAACA
The DNA here is from genome assembly GCA_026074375.1 of Tanacetum coccineum. Lineage (NCBI taxonomy): Eukaryota > Viridiplantae > Streptophyta > Magnoliopsida > Asterales > Asteraceae > Tanacetum > Tanacetum coccineum. The sequence continues at coordinate 21,046 of BQNB010070024.1, forward strand.
CACGAAAATGTACAAAAACAAACGAAAAACGTATAAAAACGTTCAAAGACCGAAAAAAATGGATGAAAACGTACAAAAAAGTTAAAAAAACTCGGAAAACGTAGAAAATATACGACAAAGTACAAAAATAGACGAAACTCGAATAAAAACTGGCAAAAACGTATGAAAACATGCAAAAACGTACCAAACCTACGAAGACGTAAAAGATACGGTAAATAAATGTATAAAAAATTAAAATAAAAAAGAAATAAAATTATAATAAAAAATTAAAAAAAATTAACGCAACAAACCACATGGACCATTTATGAAACACTTATGCGGGTGTTTATGTTATTTCAACCATTTAAACTAGCAATTAACTGTCAATGCGGAGTTAGTGGTCAAGAGACCAAACCCCATACGGGTCAAAATTACAGGGAGATGATCCGTTAACTTTTCTTTCGAAAGACCAATTTCATTAAATCCGACAAATCACGAAGAAGATTTATGCAATTAACTCAACTAGTAATTAACGAAAACCACATGTTACTATTACTCTCTCGTCTATTTAATATGGTTGTAATGAATTATTGTTAGCTAATATGTTTATGCTTTGCTAATGGTGATAATGATGTACAATCTTGATAGATTCGATTAAGTGTCGAGTAATTATATATAGACTATTTTTTTCAATATATTATCAGCCGTTCAAAAAAAATTATATATTTCATTTCGACAGGACTAACTTGTTTTAGTTCTCTTTTGTTCTGTTATGCGTTTGTCTAATTCCTTAATCTGGTCTTTTTTATGCTTTTGTGCTCTTTATCCGGTTATGTTCGACCTTGTTAGGCATTTGCATGGCCGGATTTAAGCATGTGTGATCAACTACACACTGCTTCTATTGTTTAGGGGGCCTTCAAATATTTAAGCTTTTTTATAAGTATAAACGCAATCTTTAAAGAAAACACATAATTTAGAAAGAAGAATGCAACTTATGTATGAAAAGAATCAAATTTTAAAAAAAAATCAAAGGAAAAAATAGCTAAAATTTGTGCTTTAATGGTGGAAATTGATTACATGATTTTTTGGAGAAGACAAACCTAAAAAACGTAAGAAACTATGCGGGGCTCATAAATTGTGTGGTTTTATGTAACTAGGTTTTTTTATGAAAGTTTCGCTATAATCCAATTGTTTTTAATATTTATGATTTTGAACTCTATCATTATGTGAAGAGTAAACTGCAAAAATCATCCCTGTGGTTTGTAGTTCGTGGCACTAATCATCCCTAGCCGATACTATTGGCACTAA
>BQNB010070025.1:0-30840 GCA_026074375.1 Tanacetum coccineum
TTTCTATTCTTTTGGCATTTTTATTGGCTTTTATTTGGCAAAATCCCGGGTTATTTAGTATACAATTAAGCAAATATCAGGGTTGCACGTTAAATTTTCTGAACCATCCGTTTCACGTCGATCTAATGCCTGTTGAAATGGGTACTTATGACGTCATTATTGACTGTGCCAAGAAGATCGTTCGTATTCCTTTTGGGAGTGAAATCTTAATTTTTCATGGAGACGGGAGTAGAAATAAACGCGGGACTCGATTAAACATCATCTCGTGCACCAAAGCCAAGAAGTATCTGCTACAAGGATGTCACGTATTTTTGGCACATATTACCATCAAGGAGACTGGAGATAAGTCGAAGAAGAAGCAACTGCAAGATGTACCGATCGTCAAAAATTTCCCCGAAGTATTTCCCAAGGACTTGCCAGGTCTTCCACATACCAGACAAGTGGAATTTTACATCGATCTAATACCTGGTGCTGCAATGAATTTATAAGGACTAGGGATGATATTGGACTTTATTATAAGTACCACAAGTGTCAAATGTGTTTTTAAGAGTTTTTATATAAGACTATTTTTGATTTCAGATACTATCATGTCAGATTCTGAGCACTCTACTGTTACATACACATCAGTATCTGCGGACGATTTAGACATGGGGTCACCAGGAGTCGAGGGACCTATTTTTGAGGTTCCACCATCGCCGGACTACATACCTGGCCCTAAGGGACCACCATCACCAGATCTACGTGCCTGGCCCTGAGGAGCCAGAGCAGGCACCACCTTCACCTACCTATGTACCATTTGTTCTGGAGCCTGTTTCCCTGGAGTTCTTACCAGTGGACGATGAGATATTCCCAGCTGAGGAGTAGCCAATGCCTGCTGCTGACTCACCTACTCCTCTGTGTTTTATGGACCTCATGAAACCGAGTGTGCAAACCTTATCTGGATAAATTCGTATTGTCTTATACTGACGTTAAGTTAAATCGCGTAAAACTAAAAATGAACATTCATGTAATACGGGCAGTAAACGATTAACTTTTTTATCATCAAGCAATTGTTATATGATTATATAAGGATAATTTAATAACTTTGTTCATCTTAATTTATGGCTACATAAAATGCTTACGTTTTCACGATAAAACGTCTTTCGGCATACCCGAAGCACCAAAAACCTAACTACGCTTAAACGAATACCCACGATTATACCCAATACCCAAAATAATAAAAATAACATCACATATAAGTAAAATGAGTCGTGCATTTTTTGAGGATAGGACCAATAATTTTCACTTGTCCATAATATCTAAATATTTAAGAAAGATCTAAGGAACAAACTCTTACACCATGAACAACTTGACTTCTTAACCTTGTGCTAGGGTTATAAAGTAACCATGATTAAGTTTAATAATATATTTTTACTATAAATACACAGGCATGCAAAAGTAAACTTTACTAAAACTCATTTATACGTGAAAATTTATTTTCCTTCCATTCTTTGTAAGTCCAAAACCCACGGCATATTTAAGCCATAGAAAACAAAAAATTAATCGAATTAGACATCTAGGCAAATCATTTCAAAACTTTTATACAATCATACAACCTTTACACACAATCCTAGAGTCAAATAAGTGTTTGCAAGCATTGGTTCATCATTTACAAGGATTAAGGAAGAAAAGGGAAGATTAGGGTTTCAAACCTAATCTAGGGTTTATAAGCTTGTAAGCTTTGGTTTGATCTAAGACACGGGTTTAGCACTTATTTCCTCATCCTCATACATTTATCACTAAGGTCCTTCCTAATTCCTCATACTTTAATTTCTTATGATATTTTATGTGTTTATATGTTATTATGGCTATAATCACCACTAAGAGACTTTTAATAAGAAAAATGAGTATTATTATTTATATTTATGATTTTATGCCACTTATTCTTATGTTCATATTGTCAAATATAATCATGGAAATTTAATATAAAAGTAATGTTAAACATTGTGGTATTAAGTATAACATGTTTAGTTAAAATTAGGATTTTATAAGATTACTTAATCTTCACATGTGAAAATAATGGAAAGTAATATAAATAACTTGTTAATCATGGACAAATGAAAAATATATAGGCTAATGGACATTAATATGAGTATCACATAGGTTACATATAGTTATTAGGGTTACTATAATAAACTACTAGTTGAAAAATACATAAAATAACTTTTTATAAAAAGTTGCTACAACTTGGAAAATAAGGGTGTAAAATTAGACACTTAACAGTAGGTTTTTGACCTAATACAAATATAATACGTCTCGTGACGATTCCAAAATGATAAGAAACTTGAAAAACCGATTTATAACGAAAAAGATACGTTAAAAACGAGCTTACGACTATAAATAGCTTTTATAAAACTATTTTTTATAAAATTTCTATTCATTACAGCACTTTCATTTTTGAAAAAACATCAATAAATTTTATAACTTTAATTTACGAGAGTTTGTACTCGAAAGAATCGTTAAAAACGGACTATAACGAATAAACTACGACATTTCGTGATAAATACAGTTAATAAAAGAATTTATAAACAATCAACAGTAAAAGAGTACATTCATGCAGCGGATTTAACTTTATAAAATATAATACATCTTTTAATAACAAAGACGTACTCGAAGGAATCACTAAAATCGGGATTAAAACGATAGTTATTGGCTATACAAGTTTACGCAATTAACACTAAACTAATATATACTAGTTGTGAATAGTAAAAACACTATTTCATCCAGAAATTCAAAAACTTGAAAATGTAATATTTTGATCACTCGTCTTACTGACTAAGACTGGACGAAAGAACGCGAGCAACGACTTAAAACGGCCAATTAGGTCATTTTACGAAAAGTATATTATAACGTATTTTCACTTAGTATAAAATATTATTTTACTAAAACGATTAGTCGGTATTATGCTAAATAGAATATTGAGTGGGTTATCAAAGATGCTATAAAACTAGGGAGGTTACATATGAGCCTCTTCGGATGGCGTAATCGACGAGTTTGTTGGATTATTAATAAAGTGTCCTAACTCCTCGTACGTCATGGTCATGACCTCTTATTTATCCGAACGTAGTACATGTAACAACTATAAGATTAATTTAACGTTAATAATAAAAGTACTCGGAACATATAGAGCCTTAATTTAAATAGGTTGCATCTAATCGTCATGCGTGACGTTATCAGTGATTATTTGGACTATCTGATACTCAATGTGAGTCATAGCCCCCACTTTTACAGTTTACGATTTACTATTATTCGGGGTGAAAACATGCTTTGTTTTATAAATTGGACGCAAGTGTTTTAAATATATTGATAGATGTGTTTTGCCTAAGTACGATAACCCTCCCTGAGCCATTTTCATGACTGTCAATTGATAGATGTAGTTTGTTAATTGCATTAGTTTGAGCGCGAATGTTATAAATGATCTTATAGGATTAACCCCCCGATGGGTTGATTAGCTATGCACTGTGAACTAACGTTTGACCATGTCGACTTAGATGTTGCGGGTTACGAACATCTGTACAGCAAAATAAACTGCTAAAATAGCAAAGTATAGGATGAGTTTCCAGTGTCATGAGCTTAGTGCAACAGTAATCTGGTTGGTGATTGTTGCATATGTTTGTGAACATCACGGGAAAGTCTTGCGGACCTGCATAATTTAAATCCATAAACCTATGAATCACCAACATTTTGTGACAGTTTAAGCAATGTTTTCAGGAGGTCAATATGCATGAGGTGCCAAGAAGCATTGATTATGTTTTGGATTGCACATGCTAAAAGATTTATGTGCATCATGAAGTTGGAAATCTCATGTAATGCTTAGTAATAATAAACAAAGAACAAGTAAAGCTAAAACTTTTGTAAATATGTCTTTTCATAAATCCAATGTATCAATTTAAATGACTTTTGTGTCTATCTATATATATCTTGTGCTGTTCATTCTTGAAGTAACACGCCCCTGATCCTTATTCGCTGCGACCCTTTTTGTGGTGTTACATGAAAACATCACGGTAAAGTCTGCGGTACTGCATAATTTTAAATACATAAACCTATGAATTCACCAACCATTTTTGTTGACGTTGGTAGACGAGCAATGTTTTAGGAGGTCAAATTTGGCACGAGGTGCCAGGATGCATTGGATTATGTTTTTGGATAGCAACTATTAAAGATTTATGTGCACATTTTTTTGGGAAATCTATGTATCTTTTTAATATTAAACAAAGAACAAGTAAACTATAAGCTTTGTAATATGTCTTTTATTTTAAATCCAATGTAATCAATTTAAACGACATTGTGTCCCGTTCTTAATATATATCTTGTGTTGTTGATCAATAGAATTAACAACGCCCGGATCCTTATTCCGCTGCGACATCCTCAATTTTGGGGTGTTAACATAACCATCAGGAAGTTTCATAACTTCTAGTCCTATAGACGTTACCATTATTCCATGTTTTGAAATTGAACAGCCATATCTTGGATGGCTTTCTTTGCATCATCAGCTTTCATAGATGGAATGACACCTTTGGAATCAAGAATCTGTCTAGTAGGTACATCCAATCCCTTGTAAAACAAGATCACTTCCTGCATATCCATTTATGTAATGTTGTGAAGAAATCTCAATAAAAGATCCTATTGAATCATTCCACCTTTGTAAAGATTTTCATATGATCTTGTTGGAATTAATGAATTCTTCCATCTTTAGAAGTTCGGGCAGGTGGGCATATTTCCTTAAAAAATTCGCCTTAAGAGTTTTCACAAGTTTTTGATTGAACCAACCCCCCCCCCCCCGCCCCCCCAGCTGGTTTATTTCTTAGCCAACGACTTGCGGCTCCAGTAAGCGACATAGGGAAAGCTCTGAGCATCACTTGATCTTGAGTTATGTTAGGGATATGGAACAAGTCAACAATCTCAAGAACTTTTTCAATATGTTCATTAGCATCTTCATTAACAAATCAACTGAAAGTGTTATCACGCAGTTCCTTGAGAAATTGGCCTTTTAGCTCAAAGTGATCTTTTTACTCGATTTAGGCCTAGAAATGCCGGAGCCATAGCCTTCTCGGGTCTTAGTCATGTATTCCTCCAAAGTTGGTTCCGTCATTGTTTCAGCAACTTCTCCCTCGGACTAATCTTCGTACTCAGAAAATAAATCAAGTTTCGGTAAACTCGAATATGAAGACTGTGATGCTTGAAAAGCTAAGGTTTTGAATAACACTCGTTCAGATCGTCGAAAGGCTGGATGAGTTCCTTGTTCGAAACTCCTTGTCCTGCACACTGAAATAGAGACAAACAATCATAAGATATGCTTGAAGAAAGTAAATACAGAAAACTAAGCACGAAAACGGAATACAAATTTAAAAGTGAGCAGCTGTTCAGACAATCGATTACGCCGTATTCAATTGACTGAAAACGGCCTATTGACTTTAGAATGGGGAAAAAACAATACGCTAATATTGTTTTAGAAACGTGATAACGCCAATAGTTCAACTGGTGAATACTTCGTACGTGTTGTTTACCAGAACATTGTACAGAAAACAAAAAATAAAACAAATACACAAACACACAAAAATTTTAAAACAATTAGTTGAAATGTATGAACCCGACACTAAGACTCAAAAAATTAAAAATTAAATTACACTCAACCAAAATTAAATACAAAGTTAGAACAAAAACACTAATAAAAAAAAAATTAACCACTTCACTCCCGCAACGGCGCCAAAACTTAATGTGCTTCGATGAGTAAAGTAAATTAATTATTAACAACCCGAGTTTCAGGTCAACGTTTATCCCAAGCTATGATAATTATTTTACTACATAATTGATTTTAATCATTTATGCTATATGAAGTTTAGTGAAAATTTCCAGTTATAAGGAAATTACAAGCCGTGATTGAGTTTATATTTGTTTTTAGCGTCCGAGAAAGTTAGAAAAATTTATGTTGTTGCTCCAGAGAGGTTAATATTTTATTATGTATTTTGTGGTAATCCCTGTGAGTTTTTTTTAAAAACCGTGTTTAAAGGTCGTGTTTTACACGATTTAACGTTTATTAAATGTTTTAAAATTAAAATGGAGGGACGGAATAACAATTATTTACGAATGTGTGTGACCCGAGTGCCATGGTCGGCCAAACTAACAAAACAAATTAGAACTTTTGTACAAAAATAGAAGGACTTTAGGAAGGAGGATCTAAAAATGTGTTAAGTGATCCAAACTTCATTTCTATATAAAGCCACTCATACACTCATATTTTCTTTTTAGCAAAATTTGTTCTTCCATTGTCCTCTCCACCTTGTACGACCGGCCACCACAACACCACCACCAAATCATTGATTTTTCCGATAGCAATAAAATATAATCTTAAATATATATATCTTAATCCTTGTATTGAGGCCTACCTATCCCACTAAAAAAATCCCACATGCAAAAGATTGTAATTTTGAAAGTTAAAAATTGCAAGTTTCATGTGATTTTGATCTCAAGATGGTGTTTATTGTGTTGTTAGATTAGTGTGTAATATTAGAGTTGGTTTAATTGAAAAAGTTTTGGTTTGTTTTGGTTTGAGGTTTCTCCGAATTGACAACTAAGGGAAACAAAATCGATTTTTTATTATAGCATTGTGAATATACTAGTTAATATTTTATGAGTTTTTAAATAGATTTATTGCGATATTATATATTATAATCTATAGGATTCAATACTTTTTTAATGACTAAGGTTTGATGGTTATGGTATAATTACATAGAATAGTTAAGCGTATTTTGATAGTCGGAATGTTAAAAATGTCGTTTTCATAGGTTTAGGGTTGACTATGTTTGACCAGAAAGTTTGACTTCATCGTAGTGAGTCGAGAAATTTTTGAAATCTATTTTAGGCTTTTGAATATAATAAAAGATGTTCTAAGGTTCGTTTTGATATAAGGTGGGCCTTGTAACTCCAAAAAACAAACATTTTACGGCCGAGTCAAGTTTGAGTATTTTTAGGGTAAAAAGTCAACTACGAAGCTTGACTTTTGAAAGTCAAACTTACGTAAACTTTTGAATAAAGTCTATAATGAGCAATGTATTAGTAACGTTAGTTAATTAAAGACGAAATATGAAGTTCGGATTATATTATCCTTACTTTCGGCAAACTTTCTAAAAATAAAAAGTTTATGGAAAATGTTGTAATGTTGTAATATTATAAGTGCGTCAAAGAGAAAAGTTTTGCGTCGCACTTAGAGATTGTAGTATATGATCGTATATACATAATAGTAATAGATATATATGCAAGTATGCAATATATAATTTAATATACTTTTAGTCACGTACCGCTATATATGTATTATATAGGTCGCGGTTAAGACGTGAAGTTACTTGCGTTTGATTGACTTGATTGATTTGGATCTTTTGCTTAAGGTGAGTTCATAGCTTTGCATTTAAATCTTTTAATTGTTTTTAAACCCGCGAGCGGGATACATGTTTGTTTTATAAAATCGAACACATATGATTTTATGGTATGCTGGACCCGATTACGAGAATGTTTCCGCATAAGTAGCTATTGTCGAAGTCTCTTATTTCATGAACCGTTAATTGCCTTGTGAGGTGAACGCTAATGCATTAAATAGATCTATTGGGTTTGACAACCCTGTCCGGGGTATGAATCAATTGTGACCACCCTGTCAAATGGACATTTTGTATTTAGAAAGTAGTAGGTATATGACAATAATACCTTGTTTTAGGGAACTTTAACATATGAAATACCATATGTACTATTAATGTTCGGTGTCATGAGCTTATTGCGTAAAAGAAAAGAAGTTGCTATACATTACATTCGTTGCATTGTTTTCCCGAGAACTAGTTATGTGTTTAAAGATTATTGCTTATCAATCATTTTAAACTCTATGAATTTCACTCAACATTGTTGTTGATGTTTTAAACATGTTTTATCCCAGGTAACCAAGGATGAAGACAACGATGGTGTGGAGGTGTCGTGTGATGGATTTGTGGAAAGACTACTTGTGTGTTTCGGTCTTTCAAAAACAATATCTTAAGTTGTGTTAAAACAATGTCTTTTATTTGAAACAATTGTCTTTCAATGTTGTAATAGACGGTGGTTGCAATTCTGTGGGGACCTAACGCATTTTAAACTCTGATTAATAATGGAACACATGTTTGTTAAACGTCTCATTTGGGGTCGTTTTCTATTATCTTGGTAAATGGTGCTATTTAGTAATGCCCAGTTGCTTAATTCTGCTGCGCAATCCAATGTATGCTGGGTGGGGTGTTACACAATACTTAGCCTAATTTTTGTTTAAATCTTGGCACTGATCATTGGGCTCTAAATTGACCCGATAGAACACGTGTGAAATAGCAAGGCAGACTCATAATATATGATAACGTGATCTAAGGGAAATGGAATTGTTTTTGTTACATCAAAACCACTACCACACAAACAACTTTTTCTCATGGTAAAAACTGTGGGAAAGACCATGGAAAGAGGCTGTTATCCATGGTTTTCACACAAAATCATTCCATTTGTAAAAACCTTGTGGGTAAATATTTTCCCACCAAATTTCCCATAGGCGTTGACTACTTTTACACCGATATTATCGTCACTAATATGTGGGAAAATTTACCCATAGTTTTTGCACATATATCATTTGAATGATGTTTTACATGAATGTTCACCTTTTTGCCACAGATTTGCAACGGTTTTTTATCCACAGGTTTTACACAAATTTCTCATAGACAATTTTCACTACTAGAAAAACTACCAATAGCAACGAGCAAAAATTGTTGCTAAGTAGCACTATTTATTTGATAATATGAACCAAAATAATTAGATATTGTTGCTAATCAATTAGATTGAAACTCTTGGCTAATTAATTAGATGCTCTGCAAATAAACCCATATGAACTATACCTAAGTTAATAATAGATCTAAATATCATATACTAAATAATTGGATACATATCAATTCTAAACAAAGGGTGTATCAAATGTTTACGTCAGAAAAAGGAATGCAATACTTGTGTCATTATTAAGCAAACTCTTTATCAGTCTGCTTCTTGACTTTTTATGCCAAGTCTGCATTGTTTCTTCAACCCTGTCTTCTTTCTTTTCATTTGTTAGATGCTATTCCTCAAAAAACTTATTTTCTCAAGTGTGCTTAATCTGCTAAATTATTCGAGTCATATGCCAACACTGCTAACATGGGCCATGTAATATCCTCATTAAATACAAAGTTAACACAATCATTAGTTGATTAACTTGATATTTTATTTGAATTAAAAAGGAGGTAGTAGTGATACCTAATGAGGTGTCATTTTATACACTTTTCTGGTGTCATTTAACCCCATAAATCATGCAAATATCTCTAACATATGCGCGTAATCATTTCTTTTTGTGTTTTTAGCACTTGGATGGCATTTGGAGGAAATATACATGAGTTAGGCTCATTTAGGGAAGAAACGGATGAGATTACAACTCTACACCAAAAGTCGAAGAAGAAAATGCGTACAGACTGTGGAGACGGCGTTAGAATTACTGGCGACGCCATTAGGATATCAAAGAGATGGCGTCAGAATGTAATTGACTTAAAGAAGCCCCATAAGAGTCAGCGAAGTGACTTCGTTAGGACTCTTGTGACGCTGTCACGATTGTTTTATTATATATACAAACCCAAAATTAGGGTTTTGAGTGTGTGAAACTTGTGGAACTCAAGAGTCATTATTATAGTACGATTATCAGCTGTAGTTATGTCATTTTTTTGGTTTAAGAAGCCTCTTGTAACTACCTAAACTCTATGTTTTGATTAGTGAAGTTCTTTATCCTTTAATCTTTCAATATGTCTATGTGTGAATTACTATTCTTCGCTACTCCTTAACATGCTACGCTAGATCTTATAGTGTTTGATTATGTTTGCATGTGAATTAGTTTGTAGATCCTTTTAATATTGCTTCTTGTTGATGGGTGTGCGCGTTAGGATCTACAAAACTAGCCATAAGATATTACGCTGGCATAGACGCCTTGGGAAACGTATTGTGTAGAAAGGATTTCATTGGTAACAGTCTTCGTACTACCATACCCATCTATGGATGATCACCTTTAAGTATTTTAATGCACATAATGTACTCTTAGGGGTCTTGTAATAGTCTTCATACTACCTTATTTGTGCTTTGCCTTAACGGAATATTGCGTAGACGGTGGGTTCGTGTAATTCGTTCATGACTTAGGAGATACTTACACATCGCATCACAAGTGTGACAAAGCAATTGAATTAGGAGAAGCAGACTAAGGATCATCACATGATTATGTAAACACTTTTACTCACCAATCAAGTTTTCACATAGTAGTTTAGATTTAATTTTAGTTTAATTAGTTTTAAAACCAAAACCTCTTCAAAACCAAGATTTTTCTTGATTTCTAAAAATATAAAAAAATACAAAACTAATCTTCTTTCAACCCCTTAGACCTTAGTTATGTTTAGTTCAAGCCTTCCCAACCTATTCCCCTAGAGAATGATAACAACCCCCGAGTCTTGCCTATACTACACTACAACGGTTAGGTATACTACTTAGGGAGTTGTAAAGCTTCTTGTGAAGTTCACAACAACGACCACATCAATACCATTAAGATGATCACTCTTTTTCCATAAATAAAAGCTATATAGTGTCTGCGAGCTTGAAAATAAAAATATCAAGACGTGATAATGTGTATAGACACACAAGAGTTGTTTAGAAGACATGCAAATATAATCAGAATATCAATTTATTTTCTATCAAAATACAATGAAGAAGAGAGTGATCAAATTTATTTATCAAATTATTTCATATAAGCATCATCCAAATACCCAAAAGTGCTTATAAGCTATAACAATATACAATAAGTTGCTTCAATAAGTCTTAAGCTATTGGTCTTGATTTATATGAAAATTAGCCAATTATATGTATGTGACTCAATTGCAAATCAACATATAAAGTCTTGTAAGAACGTATATTTAAACAAGTACAAATGAACAAATCAAATTTTTTGAATAAGAAAAAGAATAAACACATATAATTTTTTTTAAATCTAGAGATTAAAACAAACATACAAATGAAAGTTATCATATAATGCTACAAACTACCACCAAAACAACAAATAAAATCTTTTAAAAAAATAGGTAAACACATTGATGACATCAAATAATGCCTATTTATTAGCATTATTTATTTCAGCTATATTGATTGTTTTATATTATTTTATCTAAGATTTGATAATTAATTGCTTATCTTTATTAATCTCAGTTATTATCGAGCAATTGATGAAAGTTAGAGAAAAGAGCATGTTTTGGAGCATAAATGAAGAAGTTCAAGAAAGTCTGCTAAAACTGACATCAATACGCCGTATCATTCTAGACAGATACGCCATATCCCAAGACTTAGACGAATTTAAGACCATTGCCCAACTTTGATGAATACGTCGTATCCACATCAGCAAATACGCCGTATAAGAAACTTTGCTCAACGTTCAAGAACAAGTTGGTTTTACTTCTAATATGCCGTATTTAAATAAGCAAATACGGCGTATGCGTGCCCTAACTTCACAAAGACATCCATGACGGGAAGACTCAATACGCCATATCCAAGAGCATTAATACGCCGTATTGGGAGGTGGTTAATGAACATTATGGAATATAATAATCATGGAGCCTACGCTAAAAACCCTAATACACCGTATCGGACTTCATCAATACGGCGTATCGACTAGATTTTAGAACTTATAAATAGAAAACCTAGCATTCGGTTTTCAGAGAGAATCTAGCCACCAAGCATGATTTTTAAACAATTTTAGAAGCAAAAAAGGTCCGGCAAGTTCATAAATTCCATAGGATAACTCTTGTAATCTTTATACTACACTATAAGTGTTTGGTTAGCGTATCGTTTTCTTTACTTTAATCATTCGAATATGATAATGTATATTGTTACAATGATTATGGGCTAATACTTGTAGGTATTAGCCATATTTATGTTAATTTAATGTTTTGATTTGTTTATATCGATTGTTTACTCTTTCATTGCACGCTGATTATGTTTATCACTTCATACCCGTTTATGGCTTGATTGTGTTTTAATTTATCATTCAACTGGATCTTGGATTATAAATAAAGCGTTGTAACTTAATCGTTATTTGGGCATAGGCTAGAGTCTAGGATAGATACTACATACAGTTTATCTATATAGCTAGAGTAATAGGACTACAAATAAAATCATGTTTCGACCTTTGGTTAAGTGAATAGTATACTAAGGTAACTTAGGATTACAAATAACATTTTGTTTCCTTGGGTAGTTAAGTAGATTGTAGACTACTAGTATATAGGTAATGATTAGGATAAGTTGGTAAAGCCTCGATGAGCTAGGTTTCAATATTGTCACCTAGATAGATTATAATCAACTATGGACACTTTATGCGGGTTTGATTAAGTGTGACAGGATCAACCGTTAAACGAACCTAGAGTTTAGGGAGAAGTACCACCTAGATTAGGAATGATATACCACCAATGGAAGTAGTACAATCATTGCACATATAGAAAAATCTTACATTTTATTAAATAAACTTGGTTAATACGTTTTCCTTACATTAGTGCTTGACAGCTTCTTTATCGTTTGTTTATCTGCTTGCGTATGTTATTTGTCTCATTTATTTGTTTAGATTAAACCAAAACTCCTGTCAGTCTCTTAGGTTGAAATCTCCCACTTGGGTTAGTTTAGGTTTAATTAGGATTAATTAGGTTTAATTTATATAACTAGAATACTGATAGATTAATTATTAACACTCACTGTTAGTGATCGACACCTTACTTACCAACGAACCTACAATCGATCGGATACACTGCCCATTAGTGTTAGTTAATAGGTAAAGTCGGCAAAATATAAATAGTAAAACTTGATAATATAATTACCTATACCCAATGACACGCATCAAACATATACAAAGTCTTTAAAATAGGTAAACACGTTTGTAAAAGTTAAACAGATGTTTATTATATCATATATGACTAGATGTGTACCCGTGCATAAATACAAAATTTTATAAATAGTAGCAAATAGTTATAGTTGAGATATTGCGGTTAAGTGTGTTGTAAAATGTTTAACAATTACGTTGCTAAGTTTAATTTATGTTTGTAATCTTTTACACACGTGTGATTCAAACGCGTGATTCAAACTTTCCATTTGTATGATTCAAACTTTTCATTTGTATGATTCAAATTGTGTTTGTCTAATCCATATTTGTCATTTATTAGTTTGTAGTTTCCATTTTAAGGTCTTAAAGGGGGTAAATTAGAAAATTAACTTTACTTAAAAAAACTATTAAGTTTTTAAGAAATCTCATGCCTTTATAAGTAGTCAAAGATGTTGAAACAAAGATAAAACCAAATTAACAAATCAAATCTTGTGAAGAGATGAGTTAAACAAACACAATACTTTTTAATTGCTTAATATTAACACGTGATGTTAAAAACAAACGTAACACATAATTAAAGAAACAAATACTTGAAGAATATAATGTTACCTATTAAAACTAATTTTAAAACTATATATAGTATATTTATATAATAAGAACAATTTATTAGAAACGAAGTGACATAAAACTAATAAAACCACAAATTCACCAGTTAGAATCCATATCAAGCACAAAAGACGCAATCAATTTAATGGCCATAGAAACTAATCAAAACAAAAAAATTACCGGTTATCAAATCAAGCACAACAAAGACAAAACAGTTTATTAGTAACAAACAAAGAAATTTATCAGTTACAGTCCGCATAAATAGTAAAAAGAAACTTACAATGTTTTTATGATGATGATAGATCATCAACATCGATTGACTATCGAATGATGATATAATATACAATGATAGCGAAAACGATTACTAGAGAGGCAGAGTAGTAGATGTATGGAAGTAGAAGATCAATATAGGAAATGAATAGACTTTTCTAGAAAGTTAGTTTATATAATACCCTAGTTTAGATAAGCAAGTAAATAGAGTAAAAAGGGGTGGTTGTGAAGTTATTTCAATGTTAATATGCTATTCGGGCCCGCCCACACACCAATTTCATTTTCATTTTTATTTTTCAAATAAGCAAAATTTCATTTATTCAAATAAAAATACGAAGTACAATACGAAAATAAAAAGAGCATATGAAATTAAAAAGACAATACAAAATTTTTAAAACAATACAAAAATTGAAAAGATACATGGAATTATTAATAAACTAATATTCGTGTTGATGTTGTTGATGCCGTTTCTAAATTTTCTTAATAAGATTTCATTGAAGACTTTCGTATGTTAGTTTATCACGAAGTTCTTTGGCTTTCCTCCGTTGCACTTTGCATCTCTTGATCCAGTTACATTGCATATTTTGTTGCGGACTAAGATAAATTTCGTTGAATACAGATATCCCAAAAGTTTGATCTTTTAGAGTCATGTTATGCAATATGCGCCGGTTGGTGTATAATATGCCAACCTCCTTGGAAGACACCAAAATCTCTTTCAACATCTTTTCGAGCACCTTCTTGTCGCTGTTTAAATATGGCATTTTTATCGTCTCATACAACCAAAAATGATTTGGCAAAATTTGCCCACTGTGGGTGATGTGTCGTTGTGCGTAAGTATTATTTATTATCAAGTTTTACAATTACATTTTGCCAACTTTACCTAAAAACAACACTAGCTTCGTTGGGAAGTAGGGTGTCGAACACTAAGAGCGAGAACGTTAATTTCTAAGTCTACTAGTATTTTAGTCGTCTAAGTTAGTTTCAATTTAAGTTAATCTATGTTAAACCTATGTTAAACCTAATTCTAATGGATAGGAGGTTTTTAGTCTGACAGACTGGCACGGGTTTTGTGGTGACTTAAACCTACTTTCGCTATGATAACACACGCAAGCTGATAATCAAAAGATAGAAGAGCGGTCAAGCCTATTATAAGGAAACTATATTAACCATGATTATTCCAATCAAAATGCATGTTTGTTTATTAGTGCAATGATTGACTTATCTCGAACGGTATATCATTCCTAGATTTAGGCGTTACTTCTTCCTAAAACCTAGATACGCTAATTCTGTCACAATTAGGCACATCCGCATAAATCAAGCATATGTTGATTATAATCTATCTTAGGAGATTAATAATGGTGATCTTACTAAACCCTAGCTCATTGAGACTTAACTAACTTACTGCTTAACGGCATCTTATATACTAGTAGTCCACTCTCTAAGTCCTTACCAAGGGAATTAGAACATCATTTGTTGATCCTAGTTCACCTGCTAGTCCAACTTGTTCACTAAACCAAAGGCACGGATAGGGCATTCATTTGTGATCCTATGATTCTAGATATATAAGATGCTATATGGAGAGCTATCCCGACGAATCTACCTTAACATGGTCAGTATCACTAGCTCTGGTTGAATGAGTAGGTCCCATATAAAAGCACATGAGCGAGTATAAATTGATAAACATAATCAACAATCAATGATAAATTAAGCAATCGAGATAAACAAACCAAACATTAAAATCTTCATAAACATGGCTAATACCTAAAGGTATTAGCCGATAACCATTGTAATGAATACAAGCATAATAATGAACAACCAAGGTAACCTAACCGAGTTAAATGAATGATACCAAAAATTGAACAATTATCAAGACTATGAGAATTACAAGGTGTTTCCTATGTAATGAAGCACATTGCTTGACCTTTTTGGCTTCTGAAAATCAAATTTTGTGGTTAAGGTTTTGAAAATATGTTTAAGCATAACCTAAACTCGTGTTTAGGGTTTTGTATTTATAGTCTTTGAAAAATTGTTAATACGCCATATTGGTTGATGTCAATACGGCGTATAGGGGGTTTCCTAGAGTAGGGACCACGTTTAATATCTTCTAGAATCTTCCAATACTCGATCTTGGATACGACGTATAGAGTCTTCTAGATACGACACATAAAACTTCAAATCTTCGTGGTTTCTTGTGAAGTGCTGACACAGATACGCCATATCTTCCTTGTTGGATACAACGTATGGGTAGTCAGAACATTATCCAAAATACGTGCCTTTTAACATAACTTTACCAATGACTCCATAATTACTACAAATAACAACTTTAAGCAATTAAGTACCAATTAATGCAATAATTATAGAAAATGGGTAAGAAACATGGGATAAATGATGCTATAAAAGTGACGTTATTTGATGTCATCAAATATCCCCCACTTGACTCCTACCTGTCCTCAAGAAGACTTTAGAAACTTATGAAAATGTATCCTAACCATAGTCAAGGATTTTTTTTCTTTTAAGCAATTATTCATTCAATTACTAGTACATAACCAAACACCTCATGAAATAGGAAGATGAAAACACTCAAATCACTCAACTAATCTATGTGGTAACATGTAACTAATTCGCTTAATTGCTCAATCATGATGAGTATTCTATCATAAGCTTGGTAAGGATACACATCTCCACCACTAAAGCTAAGGAGTGACAACTCTATAAAGGTAAATTAGGTTTAAAAGGTTTAAGGGTTTGATCACTCTTTTTAATCTCTATCGATACTAATATTCCAGAAAAGGTGACAAAACCATGCATACACATCCATAATGATGGGATAGACATACATGGTTGCATTCATTCCTTAACTCGAATAAGCTAGAGAATAGGACTAGTAGTCTTCACCAAAAGTCATAAACCAGCGAGGGCAACAAACCACATATACACATCCATAACGACGGAATAGACATACATGATTGCATTCATTCCCCCACTAGAGTAAAACCAAGGGTTATGACGAAGAGTGATATAGGGAAGGGATCTTCTAATCCTTTCACCAAAAGTAATATACCAACAAGGCGGACAAATTACACATACATGGCCGTAACAACAGAATAGATACATGCAATTGCTTCATCCTCATTCGAGTAAGACCCAAGGTTATGGATTAGGAAAGGGAAAATAAATGTTGTTAAATAAAAAGAACAAAACAAATAGATTAAGTTCAAATAAATAAGGCATAGTGTTGCTGGTTACTTTCCCCGACCGTACCTATGAAAAAGACACATAATTAAAGACTTAAATATCTTGATCATAGATCAACAAAAACAACCTTAGTTGGCGTTCCCGTAATGGTCAACTCCCAAACATCCATAATATACATAGTTTACAACAGTAGTGGTTATATCGACCACTTTATACAAGAGGATACATTGTTGGTTTATATATACCAACATACAACAATACTCAACAGAACAACTATAACACCCACATTTTTGACATCTAGCAGCGGAAGCTAATCTTGGGTATTATTTCATCAGAGTTTTTACAAACAGAGGTCCCAAAATCTACATGAAAACATAAAGTTTGAATGATAACAGTTTTGCCATCTTCAAGTCCGTGCCATAAGGTGCTCAGTTACCTGAGATAAACATATAAAAGTCAACACAAAGGTTGAGTGAAATTCATAGGTTTATGTTAAACAGTTTGAATACAAGTTCAATAGTGGGTTACGTTGTTATACACCATAAATATAACAATTGCAATGAGTACATGATGGTGGGGGTATTTTGGCATAAAGGGACTTAGACAACAGATGCAATAATATATCAGGATAGTATACATTTAGAAAACACTTGTATTCTTGGTTTATAGCATGTATCCCCCTCGTGGGTTTATGAAACATTTAAAAGAGTTAAAAGCAAGGCTATGAACTCACCTTAACAGGGGAAATCTGATTGATGGCAAAAGTATATCAAGTGAAAGTAACAACTACGTCACGCAACCTGGGGTAATATGTTAAGTCTTAGCGGGATGGTTTATCTTTCAAAACTTTACAAAGTTTAACCTACATATTTGATTCATTAATTTATGGAAATATTATATAACTGTTTGGGCTATCATAATCCAGAGGCCACGTAGTATCGTTTGAGGTGTCATGGCACTTTAAATCATAAACCCATCAAACTCATCAAAACAAATACCCAAATGGAACCCTCACATGAAATTCCCTAGTAACGTGATACGTTAAGATTTTAAGTTTTTTCAAAAGTTAGTTGATGATAAATTACGTTAAATATATAACGTAATTGATTTATAATGCGTCGATCGATGATTAATAACGATAAATGTATCGGGTTTTAATAAAATCGAGTTTTATAATATTAATATATATTTTTATAATTTGTATAAAAATATTATATTTCATATTTTTAAGTTTGCAAAAATGGAAATATATACCCTCGATTTATAAACTTTTAAAACTTTAGTCCTTTATATATAAAGTATATATAATTTAAACCTTTAACTTTAGAACTTGGAAAAATAGGTCCTTTTAGTTATAATTTTAGGAAAATGACATTTTTAGCCCCTCTAGTTATAAATTTCAAAAAGTTACGATATATACCCCTATGCTTGAAAATATTTACAAATTAAGTCCAAAAAGCCATGCAAGCTTATTTTAGGGTTCCAAATGATATTTGTAGGTTATAGATTATTAGAATAAGCAAAAATAAGATGTTCTAACATAACAAAAGTTTGGAAAAAGGATTCGTTAGTTAGAAAATCAAAATGGGTCGTTTTTAGGGTTTTAACCAAAAACACATGGGTTTGAGGATTCAAGGCTTTAACAAGAGTTCATATATGATCTTAAGAGTATTATGAACATTCTAATATAGATTATAAGCTTATTAAACAAGATTTTGAGCTTACTTGAGCTAAAATGGGTCAAAATGGGGTTTTCGGGTTCGTACGCCTAGTAACAACTTCAAGGTTTCTTTTCTCTTAATTATTGGATTCTATTATGAGATTAGGGACTTCAATTGATCCTCCTTGATCTACTTTAAGAATCCATTGTTGTATTTGATGAGTTTTGAGTTGTGTTTGAATGGTTGTTTGGATTCGGCTATATGCAAGGGTGAAACACGCCTTAGTGCCTAAGTTTACTTGGTGTAATGGATCTAGGGCTATAGATTAGTGACCAATGAAGCCTAGTGGTGAGTCTTGAGAGCTAAGAACTAGATATGAAAGGTGTAAGGGTATGGCATGGTTTTGGTTAACAAAGAGGTGACAAGGAGGTGATTTTACAACTTGGTGGCCAAGGGAGGTAAATAAGGTTCTTGTAAGGTCCTAGGGTGGCTGCTAGAAGATGTTACGGTGATGCAAGGGAGGTGCTTGATAGCTTAAAAATAGGTAGAAAGGGTGATGGGTTGGTTTAGGATTCGGCTTAGGATTTAGGGTTTTGAATTCGAGTTAGGGTTAGGTATTAAGATAGTTTAAGGTTTAGGATTAGTGTTAGGATTAAGGTTTAGGGTTTAGGATTAAGGTTTAGGGCTTAGTTTTAAGGTTTAGGGTTTAGTTTTAGGTTTAAAGTGAAATTAAGGTTTTAGGGTTTGGTTTAGGGTTTAGGGTTTTATATTATAGTTTAGAAAGGATTTAAGGTTTAGGTTTAGGGTTTAAAAGTCATGCATTAAGTGCTTGTACCTTGTGCTAAAGTGGTGGTAAAGTTTAAACATGATTTAGGAGCTTAAATGACCTAATTAGGTTTTTAGGCATGATTAGCTTGTACATTGTGCTTTAGAAAGTTGTAACTTGATTTAGGAGGGAAAAGATATTCAAATGTTATGTATTGATACTTGTACACATGCTTTAAAGGCTTGTACATTCATTTTATATGTATACATTACATATAATTAGGGTTTTGATATAAACGTTTAACGTTTAAAGCCTGTTTTGATAAAATGTTGTAAATGTTATGTTAAATCTGTAATGTATTTAGTAAAATGATATTAAGATATAGACTTGACATATTAGGATGTTTACATGATGTAAACATAGATATAGATGGCATTGGTGGAGGTTACGTGAGCTTGTTTACTTTAGAGATGCAAGTTACGTTGCATAATGAGATAAAACAAAAAATTTCCCTGTAAAAAGGTAGTATATATATAATAGATGGATATTACAGTGCATCTAATTTAATAGATGGATAATTACATTGATGAAAAATACGGGTTGTTATAGTCTCCCTCCCTTAAAAGAAATCTCGTCCTGAGATTTAGCTGGATGCCAGAGTGATGTTTAAAAATAGATGTGGATACTTGGCACGAATTTTATCTTTGTGTTCCCATATAAATTTTGGTCCTATTTTAGAGTTTCATCTTACTTTGACTATAGGAATACAACTTTGCTTCAGTGGCTTGACTTCTCGATCCATGATCTCTACTAGTTCTTCCACAAAGTTGAGTTTATCATCGAGTTGAAGCTCTTTCAATGGAATGACAAGGGATTCGTCAGATCAGCATTTATTTGGATTAGAAATGTAGAAAGTACTGTAGATATTACTGAGCTCTTCAGGAAGCTCAAGTTTATATGCCACTGGGCCAATCCGTTTAAGGATTTTGAAAGGTCCAATGTACCGAGGGTTAAGCTTTCCTCGTTTTCTGAATCGGATGACACCTTTATGAGGTGACACTTTTAACATAACATGATCTCCAACTTGAAATTCTAAAGGTTTTCGTCTTATATTGGCATAACTTCTCTAACGGTCTCTGGCAATTTGCAAGCGTTGTCGAATTTGCACTATCTTTTCAGTGGTTTCATGGATTATTTCTGGTCCCGTAAGTTGAACATCTCCAACTTCGTCCTAGCAAACAGGTGATCTGCACTTTCGACCATAAAGTGCTTCGAATGGTGCTGCCTTAATACTGGCATGGTAACTGTTATTGTCGGAAAATTCTACTAATGGTAAGTATTTTTCCCATCCTTTTCCAAAATCTATAACACAGGCTCGAAGCATGTCTTCAAGTGTTTGGATGGTCCTTTCACTTTGCCTATCAGTTTCGTGATGATATGCCATACTCATGTTTAATTGAGTACCTAAAGCACTTTGTAATGATTGCCAGAATCTGGATGTGAAATGGCTGTCACGATCTGAGATGATAGATATTGGCACGCCATGCCGGGAGACTATTTATTTGATGTACAACCTTGTAAGGGTTTCCATACTATTTTTCTCTCGGATAGGGATAAAATGTGTGGATTTGGTAAGACGATCGACAATGACCCAGATTATGTCATGTCCGCTTGGTGTTTTGGGAAGTTTTGTAACGAAATCCATCGTTATTCTTTCCCACTTCCACATAGGAATCGCTGGTTGAACTAGTAAGTCGGATGGCTTCTGATATTCTGCCTTAACTCTAGAACATGTCAAAAATTTGCCAACATATTCAGCGATGATTGCCTTCATGTTAGGCCACCAATAGGGTTTCTTTAGGTCCTGATACATTTTGTCAGAACCTGGGAGAATGGAATACTTCGATTTATGGGACTCATGCATGATTAAGTCTCTCAGATTACCAAAGAGTGGTATCTAACTTTGATTCTTGATACATCAGGTTCCATCAGGACGTATTTTAAATGATTTGTCCATTCCTTATAAGTTTTCATCCTTGATGTTTTCTTCTTTGAGTGCCTCAGTTTGAGCTTTGAGAATTTGTGAGGGTAAGTTTGGATGAATGGTCATAACTAATGATCTAACTAGGAGTGGTTTGATTCGTTCCTTCCGGCTTAAGGCATCTGCTATGACATTTGCCTTTCCAAGATGGTAGCGAATTTTACAATCGTAATCTGCAAGCAATTCTAGCCAACATTGTTGTCTCATGTTCAACTCTTTCTGATTAAGGATATGCTGAAGACTTTTATGATCAATGAACACATTACATTTGGTGCCATACAGATAGTGTCTCTAAATTTTAAGAGCGAACACTACTGCTCCTAATTCGAGATCATGAGTGGTATAGTTTTCTTCATTAGGCTTAAGTTGTCAGGATGCATATGCAATATCCCTCTCTCTTTGCATTAACACCGCTTCTAGACCTTGATGGGATGCATCACAGTAAACAACAAAATCGTCATTTCCTTCTGGTAATGCTAAGATTGGAGCTTCACATAGCTTCTATTTTAGCAGTTGGAAATCCAACTCTTGGTCTTTTCCCCAGATATACTTCTTGTTTTTCTAGGTTAATTCAGTCAAAGACTTTGCAATCTTCAAGAAATCTTTGATAAATCTCCGATAATAACCGACGAGTCCTAAGAATTGACGTATTTTTGTTGGTGTAGTAGGAGATGTCCAATTCTTAACTGCTTCAATCTTGGCGGGGTCAACATGAAGTCCTTGACTATCAATTAAGTGTCTAAGAAATTGCACGATACGAATCCAAAAATCACACTTGGAGAACTTGGCATACAACTTCTCTTTCTTGAGTAATTCTAGGATTATTCTCAGATGATTTGCGTGCTCTTCTTTGTTACGAGAATATATGAGAATATCATCGATGGACACTATTACAAATTTATCCAAGTATGATTTACACACACGATTCATGAGATCCATGAATACAGTAGGCGCGTTAGTTAAACCAAATGGCATCACTTGAAATTCATAATGTTTGTATCTTGTTCTGAAAGTAGTCCTAGGAATATCTTCATCCCTGACTCTCAGTTGATGATAGCCTGATCTTAAGTCAATCTTCAAGTAGACACTTGAACCTTAAAGTTGGTCAAAGAAGTCATCAATCCTGGGTAATGGGTAACGATTCTTTACGGTAAGTTTATTCAACTCCTGGTAATCGATACACATCCTGAAAGATCTGTCTTTCTTTTTGACAAATAAGACAAAAGCTCCCTAGGGTGAAGTACTTGGTCAGATAAAACCTCGATCTGATAACTCTTGAAGTTGGTTAGATAGTTCATGCATTTCTAAAGGAGCTAATCTATAAGGTGCTCGGGCTATAGGTGTCTCTCTTGGAATTAGATTAATTTGGAATTCTACTTGGCGAACGGGAGGAAGGCCAGGTAGATTTTTAGGAAAAACTTTTGGGAATTCTCTGACTATTAGGATATCTTCCAGTCTTTTCTTGTCTGACTTCTTTTCCATTACTTGGATTACGAAAACTTGACAACCTCGAGATATATATCTTTCAGTTT
Organism: Tanacetum coccineum; assembly: GCA_026074375.1. Taxonomy (NCBI): domain Eukaryota; kingdom Viridiplantae; phylum Streptophyta; class Magnoliopsida; order Asterales; family Asteraceae; genus Tanacetum; species Tanacetum coccineum. The sequence continues at coordinate 23,024 of BQNB010070025.1, forward strand.
TTATATAGAATATGAGACTTAGTCAAGTTTTACTTTGTTCACCTTGGATGATCAAAGTTTCATCGTTGATTGGGATGTGGATGACTTTCTCGTTACAAATAATTCTAGCATGATACTTGGATAGCCAATCCATACCAATGACGATGTCGAAACTATCAAGTTTGATTAGCATAAGATCAATTTTGAAAGGCTGGTTTAACAAAGTCAGAGTTGTACCCTGAATAACGGTGTTTGTGCTTACTAAGTTTCTGTCAGCCATTTCGATATTGTAAAAGGTATCTATTGTAATGGGTGGAATATTTAGCATAAAGGCAAGAGATATGGATACGAAGCTTTTATCGGCTCTAGAATCAAATAATACTCTAGCTAGATGTTGGTTTAGAAGGAACATACCCGTGACTACGTTCGGGTCTTAGTGAGCATTCCTATCCCTCAACATGTAGGCTCTTCCCTGGGCATTGTTGTTGGTGGTCTTTCGGCATTGATTTGCATAATTCCCTTTCTCTCCACAGGCATGACAAGTAACTGTCACTGGTAGCAGATTACTTTCAGTGGTTGGCTCTTTGTTTCTGCAGTTCTTGGTCAGATGGCCCACCTTGTTACAAGTATTACACTTAACAGTGCAAGGTCTTGTGTGATACAGAGTGCATTTTGTACACAAGGGACGGTTTCCAATATACCCATTATTTTTAGTTGGAGTGATAGCATAAGACCTGAAGGTTTCCTGTCTTTTATTCTGTCGTGGTTGGTGATTATTGTAATGGTTGTTGGTGTTGGTGTTACGGTAGTTGTTGTTGTTGGTGTTGAAAGTTCTTCTGTCTTCAAACTTTTGTTTATGATCACTTGATACTTGCACTGGAGTGTGCTTTGTTACCTGATCTATTAGCCTCTAGGCTATGTTAATGGCTTTCTCTAGAGTTTGAGGTTTAGAGGCGGTAACATTCCCTTTAATACTTCGAGGCAATCCCATGATGAAAACTTCCATCATTTTCTTAGAATCTGGAACCATAGTGGGACACAAGGTTGCCAATTCCTGGAATCTTCTCACATATGTCTTGAGATCATTCCCCTTCATAGTCAGATGGTAAAATTCATCTTCCATCTTCTAGACTTCAGTTCAGGGACAATACTTCTTTACCAACAACTTCTTGAATTCAACCCAGGTAATCTTGTAAGCTTCTTCTATCCCAATAGGTTGGGCAAAAGAATTCTACCAGGATAGAGCTTCTTCAGTTAAAGTACCAGTAGCAAACTTCACCTTGCAGTCTTCGGTATAGTTGCTACGGGAAAACACTGATTCGGTTCGCTCAAACCAGCGGTTAAGACCAACAGCTCCCTTTGAACCTTTGAAATTGATAGGTTGGCAGTTCATGAACTTTTTGTAGCTACACTTTCTTGGTACATGAGCTTCTATTTCTCCCGTGTTCCTATTGGTATTGTTAGCATTTGCCATCGTTGCAGCTTGTGCTTCCAGAGCTGCGGTAATACTGTCAGCAACTGGTTTCTTGATGGCAGCCTGAGTCATGGCTGGTGCTTCAGATGTTGACATCCTTTTGGGAGGCATTCTATCAACATAAGATAACACGTAATAAGAATGATATCATAAGTCTTAAAATGATTAAAGTTCAAAAATAAATATTGTCACAATAGTGATATCGAAATCATAGATAATTCATTTCAAATAAGTATCTATGATTTATTTAGAAGTCATGGTATGATTCATAATGATGAGGACGAAGATGATGATATAAGAGAAAGTGTTTTAGGATGGATATATCGGTATTATGAAACAACAAGGTATAACGGGATTGCCATTATATTATATCATGAACGACTTGCCTTTGTACTGTACATAGTCAAAATTTGACAAGTGTTGTTGTGTATACCACACATCCCGTGGCTAGGTTAAAAGCTATAACTAGTATCTAATCTAGTAGTCCGATGGTCCTTCCTGGCTGTTCTTGTGTTCATAGATTGCATCCAGAAGACTTTCCTTATTGGCTTGGTAACGAGCCTGGATATCTTCGATGATTTATTCTAGATTAGCAATCCTGAAGCGAGCCAGAGCAATCTTGCTGTTATTTCCCATTTTCTTTCTTTGATGTTTAGCAATTTGAGTATGAGACTCTTGGAGTTCAACTTCTAAATTGTCAAAATCTTGTTGTATGATCACCCGACCTTTTCCATGACCTTCTATTTTGTCTTCTTTGTGCTCAATACGGTAGAGAGAGAGTTCATCTAGGTGATTCAAAATTTCCTTAATTTGCTCCTCGTGACGTTCCAAACTTGTCTTACGAGAGCTTTCTCCTATCTCAAATGCTTGAGGTAGGGCAGAAGTAGAGGAGGATGATCGGTCACGACCTTGTTTCTTAAGTGGCAATAATTCCTCAGGAAGAAAGAATTCTTGAGGATTAAACATTGGAGATAGCATTAAAGATGGAGGCATAATAGTTGGTGGTGGAATAGGTGATTCTTTAGCATAATATGCATGCATGACCTTAATAGAGGGGTCATCATGAAAAAGTGAAAGAGTTGGTGAAGCTATTAGAACTAAACCAAATGAGTTATTTGAAGAGCTAGAATAAGTTTTTCCTGGTAAAGCTAGGACATAGTCTGGTGAAGCCGGGATATAATCCGGAAAGTTAGAGGAAAAAGCATCCTCAATATTGGAAGTAGGGTGGCTGGGAGAAGACATTGCTCTGTTAACAACCCAATGGTAAATAACATAAGTTATTTATATAATAGTATAATAGTTATGTACTTTACATACTATTCTGGAAGATGTAATGGCACAGAGGACTTTCTTAGATGGAAAAAGCAAAGTAGTTATAGTTAAGGTTTCAACCTTGTTCTCTATAACCATGGCTCTTGATACCAATCTATAACACCCCCATTTTTGACATATAGCAGCGGAAGCTAATCTGGGGTATTATTTCATAGTATAACAGTCATAATCATAGAAAATGACTCAAAAGAGATGTTTTTAAAAGATAAGTTATCATTCATTATTTCATCAAAGTTTTTACAAACAGAGGTTCCAAAATCTACATGAAAACATAAAGTTTGAATGATAACAGTTTAGCCATCTTTAAGTCCGTGCCACTCCGTGCCATAAGGTGCTCAGTTACCTGAGATAAACATACTAAAAGTCAACACAAAGGTTGAGTGAAATTCATAAGTTTATGTTAAACAATTTAAATACAAGTTCAATAGTAGGTTACGTTGTTATACACTCATAAGTGTAATAATTGCAATGAGTTCAATTATTATAGAAAATAGTACTATTACATCTAACCTCATGGCACTCAAACTGACTAGTGTATATATCTGGTATGTGTTTAATTACACATACCTTTTACCTTTAAAAACGAGCTAAAAGAACTAAAAACGGACTTAAAATGCCAAATATATGCTTGTTTTGCTAATTATGTTGTGCATGAATGGATATCTACGAAAAGGACAAAAAATGAAGCCAAAACGACAAAACCGGACACAGAATTGAAAAGCATGGTAAAGACAAAGCCCAAGTCTGAAAAAGTCAACCAAAGTCAACCCCGACAAATCCAAAAGTCAAACCCAAAGCCATAAATGAAGAAAAATAAGTTTAGGGGCCAAAATTGCCAAATCCCTAACTTATTTAATGAAGAAAATGAAGAAAACACTTGTGAGGGACCCAAACTGCCAATTCACCAAAGTATAAACCACAAGGGGTGTTTCTGCCTAAGGGAGAAACTTGTATTACCAAAAGGACCACCTTTGCAATCTAATATATAACCATTAGGGGTAGTTTCTACCATTTCCTGAAATCTGTCACCACCACAAGGACGTGTGGTGAAATAAGCATTATAACCCTCAAGGGCTTACTTTGCCACTCCCCTAAAACTTTAACAACCAAAAGGACTAAACTTGTAATCTCATGATACAAGCTTAGGGGCCATTCATAGACAAACTCAAACCTTTGTTTATAAACTTAAAAACCCTGTGTTTAAATTACTGTATATCTTCCCCACCCCTTCCCGCCAAAACTTAAACCCCACATCCTGTCCCTCTCATACCTCATTGACCTCACCACAACACTCCAAACCCTTCACTCTCATAAGCCCCACCTCTCACATGGGTCAAATGCCAAGTTGGCAATCCATAGCACAACCATTGGCCAAGAAAACCTATGGTTTTGATCATTTGGTGTGGGCAACAAGCATTTTGAAGGGTTCAGATTGCTTTATGTCTTCTACACACATAACAAGCACAGAAGACTCATTTTACTCTACAAAGAAGCACAATGAAGAAGAAGACAAGAGGACCCAAGAGCCAAGACCTTAGCTCGTAGTCTATATAAGTCCTTGTAAGCCTTTGATAGTTTTTTTAGAGAGAGTAGTTTTTTAAGCTTATTTTAACCTAGTTCACTTTCTTGTACTTGTAATTTTTTTAAGGTTAATGAAAATTTCAGCTTATGTTTTAATTTGTGTTCCAAAGTTTCCAAAGTTAACTTAAGTTTATTTTAAGCTCTCATATAAGTGATCATATAAGCTGTCTACATTTTTGTACAAGAATTAAGAAAAGGAAACCAAAAAGAAAGAAAAAGGTGTGCTGAATTAAGCTTATGGATGAATGGGCAGACATGGATGGCTCATTGGGTTCTTAGATAGCTTATTTATAAGAATTGGGTAGGTTTAGAGCTTAATTAAGGTTTTATAAACTCCTGTTTTGAGCAAGGAGTGGAGGTACATTCCTTTTAAAATTTTTTTTTTACTGTAGCAACAGCTTATTAGTGCTTATTTTTAGATTAATCTTGCTTTTCTTACTTATTTATGTCTTATTTGTGTTTTCTATTGATTGTATGCTTTTGTTTTAAGTTTTAAGCTAAAACTGCCTTAAATAGCTTATTTCTGCCTATTGCTTATTTGCTTTTGCTTTCTACTTTTTATTGCTTAATATTACATGCTTGATAATTGTCTTTAAAAATCTTTGCTTAATTAGTTTTCATTTCAAAAGCTTTTTAAATTCTGTCAAAAAAAAACTAAAGGGGTGTTTGGTTTAAGTGATTTTGACCTTAAAAAGTCAAAAATAATTAGGCATTTTGTTTGAGTCACTTATGTTTACCTTTAAAATTAGTATGAATTCAGTTTTTAAAAGTTAGTATTGATTTTATAAAGAGTTATGGTTTGTTTTCTTTCCTCCAGCACCAGGGCACTTTAGGATATAAGTTAGGATAGCTTATTCTTAAGTTAGGGGCTTAAGGCTTTGTTTGTGCTTATTTTGTGTTTAAACACACTTAATAGAGTGTGTTTAATGTGCCTGCATCTTTATCTTTGCTTGTGTGCCATTTGCATCAGCAGTGGAAACTAAGGTTTCCACTGCTGTCACTTTTAGCTCTCAATTTAAGTTAGCAAATTAAGTAGTTAGAAGCTAGGATTTAGCTATAGTTTAGTCTTCATATAGCTTAGTTTAAATCAGCACTTGTTTTCCATTTTAGCTTATTTAGTTAGCTTAAAATTACTTTTAAAAGTCATTAAAACAGCCAAAAAGCCAAAAACAGTACTTGCTGCATTTTAGCTTTTAAATTTATGTTTTCTAGCTTATAGATCAGGTTTTTAAGGTTTGGTTAGGTAGCTTAGAAGTAGTAGAATTAGTTTTCAAAAGTTGAGTTTATAAGACAGTTTATTGAGCTTTTTGGCTTATCATAATTTTGTGCTTTTTAAATCATTTCCTAAGTTCAGCACTTTTATCTTCAAATTTAGTTGTTTTATATTATTCCTAGCACTTATCTCTTTTCATAATAAGTTCAAGCTCATTATAAGCTATTCAGAACACCTTTCCTTTTTCACTTTAAGCTTAAATTGAGCTTTATACAAGCTTATTAGTAAAATCAAGGCAAAAAGCCACTTTCTGTTTTCAGCTTGTACATAAGCTCTTTTTGAGCTTATCTTTGGTTTTCAGCCCTAGTAACTTTTATTAAAGTTGCTCTCCCCAACTTATTCTACAACTTATCTTTTTTAAGTTTTTCATGATAAGCACTTTTTCAACTTCACTTAATTTTAAGCCTAAAAAGGACCTTGTTTGAAAACGGGTTGGGGCTCAGGGTAGGTTGTGAAACTTTAGGTTTTATTAGTTATCCCCCCCTGTTAGTTAGTAATTGCACTGTTAGTCCTTTTGTCCTTGCATCGTTAGTCCTTAGTTTAGTTTTTAATTAGTTTTAATTAATAATTAGGGTTAATTTTTAATTAGTTTAATTAAGGATTTATAAAAAGAAAAAAATTAGGGATTTTATTTTTATAAAATTTCTGCATATTTTCTTTATCTAGTATAATTTTTATAAAATTTTTAGGATTATATTTTTAATATTTTTTTTATTATTTTTAAGTTTTTAATTAGTTTGAATCTTAGAAAAATCATAACTTTAAATCTAAAAAGCCAAAAATAGTAATTCTTTTTTCTAAAAATTTTCTTTTTACTATTTTACTTAGGAAAAATAAAAGTTCTTTCGTAGGGTCGTTTTTGTAAAAATTTAATTTTTAAAGAACGGGATTCGATCCCGTTCCCATTTTCTCGCGTTTTTAATTCAAATCACCTCTGTTTTCAGTCTAGTTTCTTTTAAACTTCCTTTTTAGTCACTAGTAGCTTATTTAAAGTAAAAAATTCACTTTAGGTTTAAAATTTAATAAATTAGGTTTTTTTGTCGCGTTCATTTTTTAACGTTCGTTTTCGTTTTTGCGTTTTATCTTTAATTGTTTTTAATTGTATGTTCCTGTAGACTTAGGTTTTCCTTCTAAGCCTTCATTTATGTTTCCCGTAGATTTTTAAGATATTTAATTGCCTTTTTATGCTTTCCCGTAGTTTTAAGTTTAATTTCCCGTGCCTATTTATGTTTTTCCCGTAGAATTTAAGTTTCCTTTAGTTTAAATTGCATTAATTTTCATAGAATTTAGAATCCAATCATGTTATCTTTATTACTCAAGCATCCAATTGTCAAACCAATAACGTAACCGTCAATTTCGTGCCTCGTCGGGAAGAAAACGACCCGGGTCCGGTTCTAAACTTTGTGGATAACGAAGTGAGAGACCGATACTTCCGGTAATATTATACTATAATATTTGATACTTTGACCCTTGAAAAAGTTCATTGTCAAAGTATCATACACGTGCGAAGGATTCACCAACCAGAATCATTCAACACTCAAGGGCATCAACATCCACAATCACACAAAACTCATAACCAAGAATAATCATAATCTTTCATAACCATAATAATGATAATAATGTTGGGGGTAGTACACGTACAACCAAAAATCCCCCTAAAAGTTATAATCTTCGGTTCCAAGACCGGTACATCCAATCATAATGATTTTTAAATATCTAATACAAGCATCCTAACATATCCGAAAGGATGCGGTGTTTACAAAAACAAAATACACCCGGCAGCATGACCTCACTAACTGGCACTAGCAGTTTAGTGACTATACAAAATGGTCATAATCCAACCAAAAATCAAAACAATAAGCAACTAGACTACTGAGGCCCTGGAGGTCTCCTCTCTAAATTGGCAAGGCGTCTATCCATCCCAAGAATGCACTGCATCAATGTACTCTCGCGGCTGCTCATCTCAGAAACCAAAGCCTGAAGCTGCTGAATCTGCACGTCCCTATGCTGCACGACGGCCTGTAATGTCTGCACCTGCTGGCTCAATCCCTCGATCGTCTCATTCCTCAAGGTCGCAACCTGCTGACCCTGCTCCATCTGGGTACCGACCTGCTCTAGTCTACCCACGACCTGAACCATCTGGGACGCCATAACTTGTACCTGTCCCTCTACAGCAGA
>BQNB010070026.1:2122-28223 GCA_026074375.1 Tanacetum coccineum
ATGAAGATAGAAGACTTGGATCTTGAAAAACCCCAAATAATAACCAAACCCTAATTTGTAGATCTTGAAGTAAACCCTTAAATCAATGAACCAATACTTCAAACCACCTTAGATGACCTTATAAATGAACCTAGTATACTTGGATCTTGCTAGAAATCAAAGATATAGAAACCCTAAATGGGTGTTTGTTTGCCATGAGCTAAGAGAGGGAAAGAAGAGAGATGAGAAATTTTTGAGAGGCTATGAATGAATGGAAAACCTAAATTGTGATATGTGTATGTATTTATAGGCCAAGCATTAGGGTTTTGAGTAACCACATGACCAAGTAAGCAACCAACACACACCAAAGTGTGTGTGTCCTTGGGTTCGGCCGAAACTAGGCAAAAGAGGGGAGAGACCAAATCATTTAACTAGTCAAGGTTCAAGTTATAAGTCTTGGTTTGAATTTCAAGTCAAAAGGGTTGCATGAGTCCAAATAATCACATGTTCTTGTCTTCCTTAAGTTCTTGTGCATGAGAATGACACTCTCATGTGTCACTTTCATACACATGCATGGGACTTTCAAAAAAAGATGCCTTTGATTTAATTTCCAAGCTTATGGTTGTTTTGGTTTGGGTTTAGGCGTCCCAAATAATAAGAGGGGGGAACATGAACGAAAATTTTGACTTATCAACACGAGATGAATGATAACTAAAGTTTACACGAAAAGATTTCGGGTTTCCAGGGTTCCGTTTGATCAAAAACGCGAAAAACGTAAATTAAACGTTAAAACGTAAAAATAAGTATCGAAAGTGATCGTAAACTACGAAACACTTAGAAAAGATAAAATAACTCTTATAATATCTAAACTGATCAAAATCCGAAGTCAGAACGCGTCCGATGACGTTTTTCAGATTTGCGCGGGTTAACTTCCCGGTAAACCGCCAGATTCAAACGTCACGTATAAAAGGCAAAAATAATGATCAAAAAAGTTTAAAATATTGACCTGAAATTTATGGGGTGTGACATCCTTCTCCCGTTAAAAGAGCTTTGTCCTCAAAGCTTAAGACGTATCTTTAGACGCAGGTGCAGGGTTAGCAAAAAGATGAGGATAATTTTTCTTCATTTGTTCCTCGCGCTCCCAAATAAACTCAGGACCTCGTCTTGAGTTCCAACGGACTTTCCCAATTGGGATGCGGCTTTGCTTTAGCCGTTTAACTTCTCGATCCATAATTTCAACCGGTTCTTCAATGAAATTAAGCTTGTCATCAATCTGGATTTCATCCAACGGAATAGCTATGGGTTCGTCGGAGAAACACTTCTTCAGATTAGAAACGTGAAAAGTACTATGAACCCGACTTAGTTGCTCTGGAGTTCAATTCGATATGCAACCGTTCACACTTTAGCAAGGATTTTAAAAGGTCAAATATAACGAGCATTTAGCTTCCCCCGTATGCCAAAACGTATTACCCCTTTCCATGGCGATACTTTCAACATAACCTTATCTCCAGCTTGAAATTCCAATGGCTTACGTCTCCTATCGGCGTAGCTCTTTTGTCTATCACGTGCCGCTTGAATACGCTTCTTGATTTGGATGATCTTTTTCGTGGTTTCATGAATAATCTCAGGGCCAGTGAACTGAGCGTCTCGAACCTCTGCCCAACAGACAGGCGATCGACACTTTCGGCCGTACAGTGCTTCAAACGGTGCAGCTTTGATACTCGTATGGTAACTATTGTTGTAGGAAAACTCTACCAAAGGTAGGTGTCTATCCCAACCTTTCCCAAATTCAATCACACAAGCACGCAACATGTCCTCCAAGGTTTGGATGGTTCTCTCACTCTAACCATCCGTCTGCAGGTAATAAGCCGTACTCATACCTAGAGCTTTGTTCAACGATTGCCAGAAATGAGATGTAAACTTACTATCTCGATCAAAATTAATCAAAACTGGCACACCATGTCTTGAGACTACTTCTTTCAAGTATTGTCTCGTTAACTTTTCCATCGAGTCGGTTTCCTTCATTGGTAAGAATGAGCAGACTTGGTGAGTCAGTCAACAATTACCCAAATTGCATCTTGACCCGTCGACGTCTTTGGCAACTTTGTAACGAAATCCATTGTAATGTTCTCCCACTTCCATATTGGGATCACAGGTTGAACCAACAAACCGGATGGTTTTTGGCATTTGGCCTTGACTTTTGCACAAGTCAGACACTTACTAACGTAGGTAGCAATCTCAGCTTTCATATTTGGCCACCAATACAATTTCTTCAAGTCTTGGTACATCTTGTCTGATCCATGATGGATCAAATACTTTGACTTATGCGACTCGTGTATAATCAGAGTCCTCAAGTCACCAAAACAGGGTATCCAACTTCTATACCTTAAACATAATGTTCCATCAGCACGGGGCTCTAGATTCTTAATCATACCACCCAAATCTTTGGTTTCATAATTCTTTTCTTTTCTCGCCTCAACCTGAGCATTTAAAATTTGCACGAGAAGGTTCAGACCAGTCGTCAAAACCAAGGCTCGAACTCGTAGTGGCTTATTCCGTTCCTTTCGACTCAAGGCATCCGCCACCACGTTCGCCTTTCCCGGATGATAATGAATTTCACAGTCGTAGTCACTCAATAATTCCAACCATCTACGTTGTCTCATTTTCAACTCTTTCTGATCAAGAATATGTTGCAAGCTCTTATGATCAGTGAACACAACGCACTTCGTGTCGTATAAATAATGTCTCCACATTTTGATAGCAAACACCACCGCTCCAAGTTCTAAGTCATGTGTTGTGTAATTCTTCTCATGAATCTTGTGTTGGTGTGATGCGTAGGCTATGACTTTCTCCTTTTGCATAAGAACCGCACCCAACCCCTTGTGAGAAGCATCGCAGTAAATCACAAAGTTTTCACTACCTTCGGGCAAAGCCAAGATCGGTGCACTATATAATTTCTGCTTCAACAGTTGAAATGCAGCTTCTGCCTTTTTGGTCCATTAAAACTTCACGTTCTTCTGAGTCAACTTCGTCATAGGTTTGGTAATTTTTGAGAAACCTTTGATAAATCGTCGGTAATAGCCGACAAGACTTAAAAATTGATAAATTTTTGTCGAAGCCTTGGGCGATGCCCAATCCTTGATTGACTTAATCTTAGCTCAGTCCATGTGAATGCCTTCACTATCAATCATGTAACCAAGGAATTGTACCTTTGACAGCCAAAATTCACACTTTGAAAACTTGGCGTACAATTCTTTCTTCTTAAGAAACTCCAAAATTAACTTAAGACGTTCTGCATGCTCTTCCTTGCTCTTGGAGTAGATGAAGATGTCATCAATAAAAACGATCACAAATTTATCTAAGTAAGGTTTCCACACCCGATTCATCAAGTCCATGAATACTGCCGGTGCGTTTGTCAGTCCAAAAGGCATGACTTGGAACTTCTAGTGGCCATAGCGAGTCTTGAACGCCGTCTTTGTAATGTCCTCGTCACGAACTCTGAGTTGGTGATAACCAGACCTCAAGTCGATTTTCGAGTAAACACTTAATCCTTGCAACTGATCAAATAAGTCATCGATTCTCGAAAGTGGATATCGATTCTTCACACTCAGCTTGTTTAGTTCACGGTAATCGATACACATCCGAAAAGATTCATCTTTCTTTTTGACAAACAAGACTGGGGCTCCCCAGGGTGAGGAACTCGGTCTTATAAACCCTCTGTCAGAAAGTTCTTGTAGCTGAGTAGACAATTCTTGCAGTTCATAAGGGGTTAATCTATACGGGGCTCGTGCCACAGGAGCAGCACCTGAGACAAAGTCGATTTGTAATTCAATTTGTCGTGTTGGTGGTAATCCAGGCAAATCTTCTAGAAATACCTCTGGAAAGTCTCGTACAGTCAACACATCCTTAAGTCGCTTCTCCTCCGACTTATCTTCGGTTTCCTTCCTCATAACTTGTGCCAAAAAAGTCGGGCAACCTTTCTTAATATACTTTTAAGTCTTGGTGCATGATATAATGCTCAACTTCGACTTCTTTCCTTTGCCACTTCTATCACCTTGAACTATCAAAACTTTATTTCCATAGGGAATCCACACAATCTTTTCATTACACACGATCACCGCATGATGGTTCGCTAACCAATCCATGCCGATGATGACGTCAAAACTACCAATTTCTACTGGCATTAGGTCAATATTGAATGGGTGACCTAGTAATCCTAACGTACAACCTCTAAGTACGGTGTTAGTTTCAGAAATTCTCCCGTCGTCTAATTCGACAGCATAACTAATGTCTAAAGTATCAGGGATTATATCAAGTAAGGTACTAAAAGTATTCAATACTAAACTTTGATCGACACCCGAATCAAATAATATAGAAGCATAATGGTTGTTGAGAAGAAATGTACCCGTGACGACGTTTGAGTCGGGTTAACGTCTCCTCCACCTAGCACATATGCTTTTCCTCTTGCTTCACCAATCCCATTCTTGTTTTCAGTTTTGTTTCCACGGTTTTGATCTTTCAGCTTTGGGCAATCATTCCTATAGTGACCTTGCCTCCCACACTCGTAACAAGTTACAACCCTCTGATTCACTACTTAACCCCTCTAAGTAGAAGTAGTGGAATTTGTAGCCTTACAGTCTCGGGTCAAATGCCCAACCTTGTTACACTTCCCACATCTCACAGTGCATGACCCTTTATGATGAAATTTACACTTGTTGCAGAGAGGTGGTGGTCCATTATACACTCTCCTTTCATTGTTGCCAGCCATGTAGGCTCTTGCCACATTCTGTCCTCCAACATTCTGTCTTTTGAATGGTGGTTGCTGTCCACGGTTGTCCTTCTGGCTGTTATCGAACTTTCTTTTGTTCTCAACATTTTTCACATCATAACCCTTTAATTGTTGGTCCATTAAGTTGTTAGCAATCCGAACAACATCTTGTAGTCTTATAGGTTCTACAGCAATCACATTTCCCTGGATATTATCCGGGAGACCTCCAATAAACTTCTCAACTTGATCCCCTCTTCGGGAACCATCTTGGTGCACAACATGGTAAGCTATTGGAATCTTTGAGTATAAGTAGCCAAATCGTTGTTCTTCACGGTCAAATTCCACAATTCAGATTCCATCTTTTGAATTTCAGTCCTTGGGCAGTACACTTTAGCCATTAGCTTTATGAGCTCTCTTCATGACATGGCAAATGCAGCATCAGCTCCAATAGTCCTTTTATGTGAGTTCCACCAAGTTAGTGCACTGTTTAACAGTCTGCAAGTAGCATACTTGACTTGGTATTTCTCTAGAAAATTGATGATGTGGAATACTATTTCCATCTTCTCAAACCACCTTATCAACCCAACAACTCCTTCCTTTCCTTTGAAGTTGAGTGGTTGATACTTTATGAAATCCTGGTAAGTACATTCTCAAGCAACAGGCCTAGCACCTTTATCATTCTCCTTTGGATTTCCATTTCCACCATTTCTATTTCCACCATTTCCATTTCCACCATTTTCATTTCTACCATTTCTATTATCTCCGTCACTGTCATTTTGGCTTTGGCTTTCAGCCTCGAGAACATTGGCAGCACGGGTTGCCTCATAAACAGCCAATGCTTCTTCCACTCGTCGGTTAACGAGTTCTTTGATTGCATCCTGGGTCATACCAGAACGAGTAATAGTCATTGTTCTACCTCACAAGACATAGCATATGGTGATATTCAATATGCGATATAACCACTATAGTTAGTAAATAAGATTTATAAAGGAAAATACAATAGAACATGTTTTTCCAGAATAAGAAAATAATCAATAAAGATGAACACGCGAGAGAATCAAAACAAGCTTTTTATATCATAACAAAGCTTCATAGTTGGTTACAATCAATCCCATAACAAGGATACTTGATTTACTACATTTCTATTATTAACATCTAGACCTAGCCATCAGTCTAATGTACTACTTAACCATGATACTACCTAACTAACGACGAAATCTGAAACGTCTCTTAACAAGTGACTCCAACCTCCTAAGTCTCCTTCGAGTATCATCACGATCCCTACGAACCCGACGAAACTCCTCCTGAGAAAGTGCCATGTAACGATGAAGACTATCGACACGATCTTTCTCGATACACTACAAAGCTCGAACCCTCAGGTTCTCCCGTCCTAAACTCCTAACCCTATCAACTAAACCAACTCTCTCCCTACTAGCCTCCAACTGACCAACCTCCAACTGTCTCTCAGCAGTCTCAAACTCTGTAATCCTATCAAGAGGAACCTCAGACATATAATTAGACATATCATAAAGAGTGCCCTCAAGATCAGGAGTATCTCCTCTAGTAGGCTCAGAAATATCACCAGTAGCCAAGGGATCTATAATAATCTCCATTGTGCCTCCCTCACTGGCCTCTGCCTCAAACTCCTCCTCGTCCTCCTTAATATCACTAGTAGCAACCTCAACATCCAAATCTATACCATCCTCAGTATGAGCTCCAACTCCCTCACTAATACCCAAATCTGCAATAGTCTCTACATCAGTAGTACCCATCTCCGTATGCTCCTTTCCACTAACCTCAGATGAGTATAAATCTCAAAACCTCTTGCGGGGTGAAAGACCAGCAAGAGCAGGGGCTATCGATCTCAAAACAGGAGTAGATGATGGTACCAAAGTAGCAGGGGATCTGTATCTCTTACGAGATGGTCCGGCAGAAGGTGAAGATGAATCCAATGACCTCTCAAAAGATGAATATGGGGATGACTCTTATGTCGTAGGCGGGTAAAGAGTAGACAATGGTGCATACATCCAATGCATAAAAGCCTCACTACATCGTGTAGTCCTAACCGGGGAATCAACCAATCTAGGTGATGCAACTCTAGTCGATGGTCCTGAATGAGAATGACCTGATGAATAAACTGATGATGAATCTGATAATGAATCTGAAGAAATAATTGACGAAGAGTCCGAAGATGAACAAGAAGAAGATGAGTCTGAAGTAAAATCTGGTGAAGAATGACGATTCAAAGAACGATGAGATACCTTCTCTATGCAAGTCTACGAGCAGGAAAAGGTCCAACTCTCTTCCCCGCAGTCAACAACTTATGCGGCCCATTGAGGTGGGTGCGATAAGGTCGACCGAAGGGAATAGCCTCACCGGGTTGGACAAGAATCGTTGGCCGTCAACGAATCTCGGGTGGGGCAACAACAGGTGCAAGTGGAAAATCAGATGATGGTGTAAGAGACTCATGCCTCTCGGGTCTCTACTCAGCAGGCTCGGACTCACTGTCTGTAACATTCCGTATTTTCAGGTCATTTACAATACTATTTAATTTCACTATTTATTTTTTTTCTCGTACGCGTTCACTACAATGAAGGATCAATAAAGGTAATACTCGCAATAGAACACTTAGTACTGCTAATAGAAGTTAATACTGCAAGTATAATTTTTAGAACTGCTTCGTATGAAGTTTATTATTCTGCATTGGATATTATAACCCTACTAAGGCTTACAAAGTTCATATTGCTAGCTTAGAACTTAATACTGCAATGCGAACTTAATGCTGCTACAGAGAACACTTTAATACTCGCTGATAGAATCGAAAACAGGTATATATTAAGGCTAACAAGCTTTGATAGTGGGATGCTCAAATGTTTATGCTGCCAACATGAAAAAGGTTAATACTGCAGAGCATAAAAGATTTAATACTGCCTAGGCCCTTATCATTAATGCAGCAGAGTATTTTTAAGTAGTTAATTGCTACCAAAGGCCGCATTCGTGTGTTTGTACTGCCAGTATTAAATAAGTTTATGCTGCTAGCTTTAGCAGATATCGGATAACAAACATGTTGAATCTCGGATTAAACAGATGCTTCATTTAAGGGGAAGCTAACAGATTGGGATTTATTTTAAATGTTCTTAAACATTTAAAAGGCTCGTATTTTCTTGGATTAATTGGTTACGAAGATGGTTATTTACCACTTATTTGAAGTTGAAGTGGAGTTTCACAGTTTTGTGTTCTTATCATATCTCAAATGGCTTAAACAATTTTACAACATTGCATTAACTTGTTCGTAACTAGAAACGATGGACGAAGAACTTGTCAAAATCAGCAAAGTTTGATTTTTCTTATTGTGCTTCAATGCTCACATTTGCTATCACTTAGTATGATTTCTCATAGAAGATGAGGATTTTGTCAAGAGATTTTCGATCCTAACTTATATTTCACAGATTTAATTTAATATTTGGATCACGTGGATAGTACAATACATCAGACACAAGTTTGGGGTTTTTCTACAATCAGCATCAAATTGGTAAAACTTAGTTTTTTTCATCATAATCAACATAGACCTAACAATCAAGAAATGGTTAACATATGGGTTTCAGGGGAAGCTTATTGTTAAAATATTTAACCATTTACATGTATCATCGAGGTGAAGGTTTTTACTACTGCTATTATTATTACTACTGCTAGTTTAAGTTTCTACTGCTCAAGTTCATTTATCTTAAGGCGCATCATGGAGGGTAATTTGAGTTGTTGGAAGGCTAGATTAGAAGTGTGATAGTGGTTTGTGGTTGTCGAAATCAAAGTTGCATACTTTAGTCTCCTATTTGATTATGACAAAAAGGGGAAGAATGTGTTTAACAAAGATTGATTTGCAACTGTAATCCTTGGGGATAGTTCTAATCTTTTTTAATATTAGCTAGGGGAGCCATGCTATATATTGGTTTTGTCATTATCAACTAGGGTAAGATTGTATGGAATTATATTTGAGTTGAAAGACCAAAACATATGAAAGATGAAGGACTTAAAAGACAAAGGAGGAATTCTTCAAAAGTAAGGAAGATCATGACGATTCTGAACTAAACTTAAATGATAAAAAGATTTTTTAATATCTTAATTTGTTCTTATCCTTGTAAACCTAATAACTCTATTATATAAAGAGATATAGGCCGTGTTATTTGCTGTGTGTGTCAAAGATTAACACCAGAAAAGGTGTGTGTGTGGGTCAAGCGTCAAGTCCTCTAAGTGGACGCCTAGTTTGTGTGTTTCCAAAGCCTCAAGGATCTGTGATTCCTTGTTATAGTTAGATAACAGACGTCAAGAAATTGAACATCTATATTTGGGGCTTATGTAGTCATTGTATAAAGATGATTATGAAACCTTGTTAAGGCAATAATAAAGAATGTTTCTTAATTGTTTACTCCACTGTACATCTAACTTGTTCTTTGTTTATTGTTCATCCTAATTTAAAGTCTAAATAAATGAGCTTAAACGACGTATGTTTCCACATTTGATTATATCATAAAGAGTACCCTCAAGATCAGTATGAATCTTTGAACCTTTGAACCTCTTATGAAGCTTTAAACCTCTTATGAATATGAATCTTTGAACCTCCTTATGAGCGAGAAGATTCACAAGAGCAGGGGTTTATCATCTCGAAACAGATTAATGATGGTAACCAAAAGTAGTGGGGGATCTCATATTCCTCTTACGAGATAGTCCAGCAAAAGTTGAGGATGAATCCAATGACCTCTCAGAAGAAGAATCTAGGGATGACTCTGATGTCGTAGGTGGGTAAAGAGTAGCCAATGGTGCAGACCTCCAATGCATATAAGCCTCACTACATCATGGAGTCCTAACCGGGGGATCAACCAATCTAGGTGATGCAACTCTAGTCGAAGGTCCTGAATGAGACTAACCTGATAAATGAATTCTGAATCTGATAATGAATCTGAAGATGAACCTAAAGAAATGTCTGATGAAGAGTCCGAAGATGAATTAGAAGAAAATGAGTCTGAAGTAAAATCTGGTAAAGAGTGACGATCCGAAGAACGATGAGGTACACGTCTTCATGCAAGTCTACGAGCAAGAAAATGTACAACTCTCTTTCTCGTAGTCAACAACTTACGCGGCCCATTGGGGTGGATGTGATAAGGTCGACCGAAGGGAATAGCCTCATCGGGTCGGACAAGAATCGTTGGCCATCGATGAAACCCGGGTGGGGCAACAACAGGTGCAAGTAGAAACTCAGATGATGGTGCTACAGACAAGGAATCCTTTGATGGATTAGAATCCGAAGAAGATGAATAATCCACCAATCGAGCACTCCAGTAGGTGAGATAACATAAACTGCTCCCACCTCTGGTGCAACTATCGGATCAACAGGTGCAATAGGAAAAAAAAAAAAAAAAAAAATAAAAAAAAACAAAAAAAAAAAAAAAACAAGAAAATAAAAAAAAAAAAAAAAAAATAAAAAAGAAAAAAAAAAAGAAGCTCAGGGATAACCGGGATAATAGCAGGAATAGTGCCAAATAATAATCACGCGTAAGGACCTTAGAACCCCACACCCCTCAGATGAATCTACGAAAAAGGAAATAATAATGAGATTACCTAGACCTTCACAAGCAAGAGTTTTAAAATATATCATCCCCTTTATATCAAACCATGCAAGGTACGTTTAATGCAGAAGAAAGTAAGGATGGTGTAAAATATAATCATGGCAAAATTAATTGTATTATAATTAATACTCTTATGCTTATCGATAGTAATTATATACGTAAGCAGGTAAACACGTTGGATCACATATAGGTTATAGACCAGACCTAAATATACTACCTGGCTCTCTATAACCTTGGCTCTGGATACCAATCTGTCACACCCCCAAACGGGGCCCGGACGAAAACATGTGTTCGGGGGTGTGACGTCATAATATACATTACAAAAGATACAAAGAACGACCTCTAAGGGTACGTTTAGAAATCCAACATCGTTGCATTAAATAAAATAGTTAAAGTTTTACATAGGTTTAAAGATAATATACGGAAGCGAATAAAAGATTTTAAAGTTTGACAACGATGTTAACATAGATAATAATAATTCTTGAAAATCGATCTAAAGCAAGGCAAGACCATAAAGCAAGCAAAGACTTCCATGGCTAAGCACCTGAGAAAAACATGCTAAAACATCAACATAAAGTTGGTGAATTCATAGGTTTGAATTTGATATAAGAGTGGACCACAAATTTTTGCAAAACACATGTGACTATTATAACAGATACAGTATCACATAAAAAGGCATTTACGTTGCTCTAACCTCATGATACCGAGGCTAAATGTAATGGGAGCATGCAAAATGCTAAATAAACTTGCCCTGACGGGTGCCAACATGGCGCTTTAAGCCGTATCCCAGCTTCCGTTTGAATAATTGGTAAGACTACTTACACGAATGGGGATGATTAGTCCCAGTAGATCTATTTACAACACTCGCGCTCACTTACCAATCCAAATGATCATAAGTAACTAACGGTTCATGATAACTCGGGGCATACAAGTTTCAACATTACTTAGGCAACACGTAAACAAGATTGGGAAAAACGTAAAGCATTTGTGTCCAATGATTAAAAGCAAGCAATGTTTCTCACCCCAAATAGTAAGGCAATATATTAAAAACGTGAGGCTATGAACTCACCTTTAGCAAGCTAAATAACGTAAATCCCAAGAAATGAAAGAATGAATATAAAATCTAGCCGCGACTACAATAACTTATACGCGTCTTAGGAAAACGGAAAGTATACTAAATATTGCATGAAACGTTTAATATAGAAAGACATCCATGTGTGTTTGTGTTTTGGTTTTATTTATCAAAAATGACTTAGTGAAATTATAACGTTCTTAGTTGAATCCCGACATTTTTCTCGAAAGTTACCATTTATAGAAAGTTTTTTCCTTTTTAGCAACATTTAGCATCAAAAAACGATAATACCGTCCCTTAATGAAATGTTAAGATTCCATATTTTCAAAATGCACTAACTAGTCTTAATCGCTTAACTTCTATGTCCGTTTCGCTAAAACATTATAAAAGTTACTACCTCCGTCCTATAATAAGTGTCCACTTTGACTTTTTCTAGTATTTCTTGTTCAACTTTGACCGTAAAAATTATATTTATTTGTGTATAACTAAATACTTGATGAAAAAATAATGAAATGTTTGTGGGCTTTAACATGTAATTTCCATTGGTTGTATTTACATCAAGTATTATATAACACGAATAAAAATATTTACGGTCAAAGTTGAACAAGAAAGACTAAAAAAAGTCAAAGTGGACACTTATTATGGGACGGAGGGAGTACTATTTTTGGAATCTTACCTCTTTTATCAATCCCGACATCATTTACATATATTTATGACATTTTAAATGTTTCTATTTAATAACCTAATATTTTTATATGTTTCGCCTACGTTTAGAAAGTCCAAAAATGTCCGAAAGTGTCCGAAAACCTAATTTTATTTTCCAAACAGCACTACATCAAAAGGTTTTTGCCAAAAATATTTCAAGTTTCATTTGGATATAGCTTGGCCGTTTTAAGTCCGATTTTAGTGTACAATATATGAAAAAAATATCTATTAAAAACGAGCTCTCCAAAAACTACCTTTACGCCTAATGAAAACATTCCTAAGTCGACCAAAACCTCAAAACAATTTTGGATCAACAACTATGTATTTCACAAATGCTTTCAAAAATCACACCAAACTTCACAATAGTGTCTAATCTAGCCTAATCTCCATTCACAAATAATCCACAAAACAAAACCACAACCTAAAACTTAACCTATCTCCTTCATCTCAATTGTTTAACTTCCACTTTTCAAACTCACCTCAAACACCAATATCGCAAAAGTCATAAACATATTACTTCCATTTTTATAAAAGATAACAAGATATTATTTCATTTCTTTTTATAAAAGTGCCACAAACACATGGATTCTTAAGCATGAACAAGATTCATAAGAGTGAAAGGAAATATCAAAAGAAAGATCAAGAAATGCTTACAAGAATGAAGAACAAGAAGCAATAACACAAGATCTATACCCAAAAACACTGGATCTTGAAAACCCACTAATAAAACTAGAACCCTAACTTTTAGATCTTGAGAAAAACCTTGAAAATCAACCAACTAATACTTCAAACCACCTTAGGTAACTTTAGAAATGAACTTGGTATACTTGGATTATGCAAGAAATCAAAGATATGGAAACCCTAAAAGGGGTGTTTGTTGTCGTGAGCTAGTGAAAGGAGAAAGAGATATGAAAATTTTTTTGTGAGGCTATAGAAGTGATGAATGATATAATGTAGGATCCCTTTGCTTAATGGATCTTAACCTTTAGCTTGTAAAGGGTTTGTTGCCTTAGATAAATCTAAAGTAACAATGATGAAACAATGATTAACCGCTATTGATTACGTGGAATTTAATCAACAATGTAAAGAAGAATATAATCAAAACACTTTTATATTGAACTTTGAATCTGCCTAAGTTACAGATTACAAACTATGATTTACTATTTGATCTCTATGATCTTCTGTAGAACTATATCTACTAACTATGCCTATGGTTCCTTTTATAGACTAAGGAAACCCTAATGGGGTTTATAAAACACGTATAAAGATAATGCATATCTTTTCTTAAGATATCTCATGCATATCTTTAACTCTAACTAATTTTTGCGTAAGCAGACTTAACTATTACATAAACAGTATTAACTATTTAATACTGTCAGTACTAACTATGATAAACCTTCTACCATTCAACTATTTACAACTAGCAGAATTAACTACAATACTAACTAGAAAATAAGTCTAATATATAAAATTCCTAACATCTCCCTAATAACTTTAAACATCACTTGTTAACTCAAGTTTTCTTCTTTGTACTTCAGTTTGGGCTTTTGAGAATTGTATCCAAGCATGTCTTCAAGTCCTTAGCTTCTCTTGAATGATGATTTGTTTGATGTTCTTTAAAAAATCATATCATACTTTGTCTTTTAGTCTTTGTCTTCTCTTCACAGCTACACAGCAACATCCAAGTAAGTTGGCTTTATAGTTTTGGCAACTACCAAGCCACACGATTTGATTGATAAGTCTTTACCATGAGTCCATTGCTATGGACTAGCAAATGCCTTCATTGTAGTAACAAGGTCAATTGATTTAACTTATGTTTTTTAGCGAAACTAATCACTATCAACGGATTTGAAATCTCTTTACCAGTAGCCGTTTGCTCTGGAGTAGCCAATGCTTTAGTGCAATACTATGGTGCATTGATTACCATACAGTTTTTGGTAAACTGTCAACCATAAACGGATTTGAGAAGTCTTTACCAAAGTCGTTTGCTTTGGACTAGCCAGTCCTTATGCCTATTAAGCATGGTGAACTGATAACCATTTGTTGTGTGGTGGTTAGCCAACACTCAAACCCTTCTCACTTCCATAATAGTCCACAGTTTCCAAAAACATGCCCACTGCTACTGATAACTTCATTACTTTCTAATCCCAGCTTGCTTCTCAATCATCTTCAAAAGTTTATAACAAACTTCATTTATTTTTCCATCTAGAAGCTTCATTTTCTGCATCACTTGGCAAGCTTCTTTTGACAATGGATATTTTCTATCCGCTAACATATAGATTGTGCATGCCTCCAAAGTTAAACAATGTACTTTACATTTATCATAATATCTCTAACTAACCATCTTTTGTTGAAGTGGTAAGCTCCAAATAGCATCTTCATTGAGAGGTGGATCAAACATAGTCCTGAGATCACTCCAAAGCACTCTGTCATAAGCATCTTCAGGCCTATTTGTTTCAATACTTTCCTGCATTACCACCCCTGTACAACTCATAAGACCTCCTCTTGAGATGTCCTAAATCATAGCTCCAAAGCTCATGTAGACTGTATCAGCTCCATTTGCTCTTATTATCTGATAAACACTTCTTTGACCTTGCTGAAATATCTTCCAATTTACCACACTATCAGATTTTGTAGTCAAAGGAGTAAGATTCATAGCTTCTACTGATTCCTTTTTATCAGCTTCTGAATCTTCTTGTGCACTCTTGTCAACATTTATACCTTTTCTAGCCTTTTGCTTCTTTCTTTTTCCTGTTCTTTTTATTGGCTCTTCATCATTTACTTCAGCAACTTTTTCTCCTATAACTGGAACATCTTTATCATCAATCCTTTATTTCTTTGAAGTCCTTGTCTGAAAGCTCCTCTCCCTATCTTTCAATTTTGCTTTTTATCTTCAAATTTATAGAACAAAAGTTATCAATCTCTGAACTAACTTATCAAACTCTTCTTAATCCTCAAACTTCAACATCTTTAAACTGAGAAGCATCCAAGTTTCCTTGATCTATAATATAGTTTTAACATATAGATTCTTAACTTGACTGAGTCATGGGTATTTTTGTTATTTTTTTAATTTTTTGGTTTTCTCCTTTGCCTTAGCTCTTTCCTCTACAAAGTGTTTCTTTCTTTGATTCACCATATCTACCATTCTTTTTGCAAAATCTTGTTCAGGAAAATCTTTTCCCAACATATCTTTTGACAACTCTGCATTTGCTTCTAGCTTGGCTCTAATAACATCCCAGTCTTCTTCAGTATAAAATTGAGCTTCAAATTGAACTTGAGCTTTTCTTTACCTTTTGTTTGGTTTTCTGATAAAGCTTCCTCCTCTGCCATTCTTTTAGCTGTCATTTTATCTAAATGAATCTGCTTTGCAACTTCTTCATCCGTTTGAGCTTGCAACTTTATAGCCTCTTCAAATCCAGCTTCCTCTTGTCTCATTTGTTCTTTAGTTTTGTGAATAGCCTGGATATCCTCTTCAACCATTGGAGCCTTTCCTTCCCTTTGACCCCTTTCACTAGCAGTACCAGAATCAACTTTAGTACTACCAGTACTAAATTCTTCAATACCAGTATTAATCTCTTCTCTGCCAGTATTAATCTCTTCTCTACTAGTATTAATCTCTTCTTCAGCATCCAATCCAGTATCAATCTTTCTAGCCATAGACCTTGCTCTCCTCCTGATCTCTGCTCCTTATCAGTTGATATTTTCCTTGAGCTACACCCTGAGAAGCAACCTTCTGACAATGTTCTACTTCTCTAAAGATTGTAGGACTGATTTCTTCTTCTTGAGCCTCCCTAAGCTTTTGTAGGAGTAACAAAAATCTGTTTGAACTTCTCTTTCATGGATTCTCTAACCAAAGAAACAGAGGAATCATCATCATATCCTAAATTTTTCCTCCCCATGATCCCTCTGATACTTCACCCTTGAAATCAATATGATACTTTCTTCCCATGATTTCCTCTTTAAAGCTTTTTCCAGAGATTTCACCTTATTTACCAGTTTGAGCACAACATTCCCTAGTGTTTGCTTGGTGTCCTTCAACTCTTTCTCCAAACTGTTAATCCTGGTCACGAAGGTAGGTACAAGCACCATCAATTCTTTAAGTTGCAGACTATCCTCAGCACTTCCTGATGTATTACCTTCAGGAAGAGGTGCTTCATAGGACCTAGGTGGTGAAAAATGAGGTGGTGAAAAAGGTGGTGATTGATGTGGTAATGAGGTGGTTAATGAGGTGGTGATTGATGTAGTGGTAATGGTGAATGAGGTAGTGGTGATGGTGAATGAGGTAGTGGTGCTAGATGAGAGGGTGATTGATGAGGGGGTGATTGATGAGGTGAGTGAGGTGGTTGGGAAGTGGATGGTATTGGATCAACAGGTGTGTGATGGGGTTCAACTGGTTGTGCTGAGCCTTCACCTTGATCCTCAGCTGCTCCTGCCAACATAGCAGGCAGCAATGGTACAATGTCCCCTGCATAACCCCTTTTCATGTTTGCAAAAAGCTTTTTGGTCAAAGTTGGGTCTAAATACATTCATTTATTTTCGGTTGTAATATCCAAAATAATTTGTAAAAACCTTGGATACATTAAAAATTTTGAATTACTCTCCAAGTTATGAACCATCCCATCAAAAATCATTTTTGAAAAATTATAAACCCTATTGCTAGATAGACAGATTAATGCTAGCAATAGTGCTACCAAATTGCTCTTATTCTTCTTTATAAACAAGGTTTTGTCTATGGTACCTCTTCTAAAACCATTCTCTAACAGGAAAGAAGAGAGTGTCTCATACCAAGCTCTAGGAGCTTGATGTAGACCATAAAGAGCTTTAACCACCTTATAGACTTTGTTTGGATGAGCAATGATCAACAAAGCCTGGTTGATGAACATACACCTCCATCTTTAAATTTAGCCATAAGAAAAGCACTTTACATCCATTTGATAGACAAAATCCCTTATATGATGCAAAGGTAAGAACAGCCTGATTGCCTATATTCTAGCAACAGGGTGCAAACACCACATCAAGTCATTCCTGTCTTCCTTTGTCTATGACCTTGAGCTACAAGCCTAGCTTTATTCTTCACAACAATGCTTCTCTCATCTCTCTTGTTTCTGAAAACCCACTTAGTGCCAATTTCCTTCTTTCCAAAAGGCAAATCTACAAGTATCCAAACCTGCTGTAACTTAAACTGGAGCAATTCCTCTTGCATTGCTTCAACCCAGCTTTCATCCTTTAAGGCTTGTGATATAGTCTTGGGTTCTTCTTGAGAGAGAAAACATGAAAACAAACAGTTATGTTGATCCTTGTGGTTTGTTCTATTCTGTTTGTGAATGTAACTTACTAAGGCTTGTTGGACTGAAGAAGCCTTTTGAATCTTCCCTCTTATTTGAACTGCTGATGTAGGATCTCCTAGAATTTGTCCTTTTGTGATAGATCCTTATAATTCTGAGTGTGGTAATAAGGACTGACAAAAATGGTTGTTATCCATTTGTTGAAATCCAGCCACTAGCACCCACATCTTCCATCATCAACATAAGCTCCATTGATATTCCATCATTTTGGAGATAACAGAACATCTTCCAAGTCAGGCATATTGGATCAAATGGGTAAATCAGCATTAGGGAAGAGTAGAATGCATCAATAGTATTTTTGCCTCCAATAGACAAATGATGATATCTGCATTTGCACCTAAAGAAGTACTAGCAGCACTACAGAACATTGGGTAGTTAGACCTATCAGTACTAACAAAATGATCAGTAAGTACTAGACAAATGGCCTAACATGTACTAAGTTGGTTATAACTGATACTTGAGCTGCCTTCTTTTAGATGCACATTCTCCTCTTTTTTCTTCTTCAAAGGC
This sequence comes from Tanacetum coccineum, assembly GCA_026074375.1. Lineage (NCBI taxonomy): Eukaryota > Viridiplantae > Streptophyta > Magnoliopsida > Asterales > Asteraceae > Tanacetum > Tanacetum coccineum. Next base: position 20,123 of record BQNB010070026.1, read on the forward strand.
TTGTCAGTGATTCATCATTCAAAGCATTAGCAACCACTATCTTGAGTAATCAATCATCCTCAAGTTCATCTTGCCAACTTGTCATCTATCTGGAATCGTAATGTGTCCTTCCTTATCAAAAACATCTTCTGAAAACTAGTATACCTATGTCTGAGAACTTTTCATAAGGTTTGTTCTTGTGCATACCTGGAACATATCCTTTACTGGAATCCTTGTCCCTATTAGGTTTGTAGTGGAAGCAAGGATGTATCCTGAGTAAGGCCTGTATTTTTTTCCTGATGAACCTGCTACATCAGAATCTTGTGTACCTGACAATCTATAATAAACCTAATTTTCTACACTAACAGGAATATATTCATTGAATTGGTGAAAAATCAAGATCAAAACATCTATTTGGACCAATCCCCCTGCCAGCAATTAGTTTGATCTTCAAGAAAATTAATGTGCAGATTCTCTTCTACCCTTTTGGTCCTTTTGTTGTAAACACTAAAGCTTTACTAAGGCATATATCCAAGCAAAATAACCTTCAATCAGAATTTCCCATCAAATTTCCCTAAGGAATCTAAGGTGTTCAAAATAGGTCAAAGGCAACCCAAAAGTCTCATAAAAACAAATACTAGGTGACCTCCTATTAATATGTTCAAAAAGTGTCTTATTTTGAGGTTAGGTCACTAATACCCTATTCTCAGTACAAAGGCAATTAGTATTAACTTGCCCTCCTGCCCAAATGGGATAGGTAAAAAAGGAGTCCTGCTAACATAGTTCTAGCTTGCCTCAATAGGTCCTATTTTTCCTTTCTGCAACACCAATTTGCTTGTGGAGTTACTAGCTAACTAAAACTTCCTTTTGATTCCTTTCTAGCACGCCCAGCGAAACTACAGAATTCATCATAGCCTAGTTCTTAAACTCTGTCACCATTATTCACATCTCATGGATTTTACGTTATGCATCCAATAATAGTTTTTCTAAGCCTATGGAAAAGATTACAAAGATTTCAATATGTTTCCTCCTCCTTTGTAACCTAAGAAAAATACCCAACTAAATCCTGCTAAAAACATCAGTCACAACCAAGCATAACTTTTACTTGTTGTGCTTTCTATAGAGTCAGTCCAAATAAGTCCCATTATGAAGTAATTCTAAAGGGATTTTTCTGATGATTCCTTTCAACTTGGCTTACAGGAGGCCATTATGTTGCATTACCCTTCTTGAATGGCCCACACAAGTGTGGTCAACACAAAAACATTTGAAGGTAAACCTCTAACTAGGTTAACCTTTAACAAGTTTATTAATATTTGAAATTTAACATGACCTAAATCTCTGTGCCGACAATTTGAGACTCCTCTATTGTTGCATTTTGCAATATAAACAAGAATATCCCCCAGAAGAAACAATGTACATTAAATCCAATCTGTACGACACCAACTTTCTAGGAGCTCTAAGAACAACTTGACTTTCATCAAGAAGCTTAAAGCTAGGAGACAAGATCAGGCATTCCAAGGACTCAGTAAAAAAGGACACAATTTTTCTTAGTCACAATTACATTTGAGAGACAGAGAAAAGATTAAACTTAAGTTCATTCTACAAAGTAAACACACAAATTCTAAATTAGCATTTTTGATTTCTACTTTTACCCTGTTATTTTACCATCCATTGGTATCACATCCAAACCACAAAAGCCTCCATTTAAATCTTCATAGTCTGAAAGATAAGCTTTGTTGCCAGTCATATGGCTAGAGCAACCACTATCCACCACTGCATGATCCATAAGTCCATATGAAGTAATTCTAAGGGCTTTCTGATGATTATTTCTAACTTGGCCTTACAGGAGGCCTTATGTTGCTTACCCTTCTTGAAGGCCAACACAAGTTGTGGTCATTCACATAAACTTTTTGAAATGTAAACCTCTAACTAGTGACCTTTAACAAGTTTATTTATAATTTTGAAATTTACATTGACCTAATCTCCTGTGGCCACAATTAGACTCCATACAGATGTTGCATTTGCATATAAACACGTTATTACCTCCAGAAGAGGAACAATGTTTCTTTAAATCCAGCTGTACACAACAATCTTTTCATTGAGCTCTAAGAAGCAACTTGACTTTCAGCAAAGAACTTAAGCAGCGACAAGAAAATGCAATTCAAGACTCAGTAAAAAGGACACTCATTTTTCTTTCACACCATTTGTGAAACGGAGAAAAGATTAAACTAAGTACGATCTCTACAAGTAAACATCATAAAAGACTAAATAAGCAGTTTTGAATTTTACCTTTACCCTTATTTTACCTCCTTTGGGATCACTTCCAAAAGCCACAAAGCCTCCATTTAAATCTTCATAGTCCAAAATAAGCTTTGTAACCAGTCATATGGCTAAGCCAACCACTAATCCACCACTGCTGATCTCAAAAACAAGATCCTCAGGATATTGCCTTGCACAAAAGGTAAGAGAATTAGTATCTCTTAGGGATCCAAGTCAATACTGACTTGGAAATCCCTTTTGGGTCTACATACTCAAACTTCTTGAGCATGTAAGAGCCATTATATTTGTACACATGATCCTGGTAATTCATCTTTGCCTCCAAACCCATTTAGGCCTTCTTAAAGAACTATTTTCCACCTTACCCTTATACTAACAACTTTACTACTAGCCTTGTCCCAACAGAAGTCATGTTTTAACTTTTCACATCAGATTTTTAATTCTTTTGGTCTATAACAGGTTGGTGAAGTAAGACCTCTTGTTTGGTGAGTTTGAGGGTTTTGGTCTTACAATTCTACAATCTTGGGTGATTTGGTCTAATAACACCTATTTAGATTATGCTATTTTGAGGACCAATGCCCTAGCAGTAACTATCAGGCCTGAACAGTATAAAATAGGCATAATAGTACTAATAAATAGACCTTAGCATACTACATTTTGATCTATTATAATTAACTAAACCAGCTTTGGTTAGTAACTGACAGCTAGATGGTTAAAGGTCCCCTTTTTGCATGAGGTATTTTTTCCAAAAATTTGAAAAGTTTTGGTGATTACCCTTTTGCCATAATCCCATACTGGTTTGACTACCCTCTTCCCAGTATTAACTACATTCTTAACCCTAGGTTCAGGATCTTTTGGTCATAGAAATCATAGTCTTTTATCAAATGGCCAGTGCTTTTTCAAACAAAACAAGCTTTTATTTTATGTACTTTCTTAAACCCAAGTCCCCTTGTTTTTTTGTGAAGTTTGACCACTTTTATCAGCTTGACTTCTAACAGTTTTTGAATCACATTCGGCATAAAAAGACTAACAGTTTTGTTAGCACACACATTCATCCTCATCATCTGGGACCAATCCCAATGATAGACTCAACCCTATTAATCTTTACTTAGACACAACTTTATTTGTGGGGGGTACCTACATATCTTGTTAGTTTCATATGCGTCCCTTAAGAGAGATATTGATTTAATTAACACATGATTTTATATCTAAAACATACTCCATCTAGTCGTATGACAAATGATATATCAGCTCTTGGGGTTAGTGGGTTCCCTGTAATTGGTGGGGGGAATAGCATGATACACATTTGCTTTAGTGAACCTATTATTTGCTAGTGTGCTCTCTTCATCACTAGACTTTACCTCAAAAATAGTCAAACTGTTCTCACTATTAGTTTTAGATTTATTACTCAAATCATCCATTTGTGTGCTAAACCCTAATCCGTTTTTATCATGAGCACTCATCTGACTATTTAGAATCTTAGTGAGATTCTTTGATGACCCTTCCCATTTTTTAATCTTGAGTTTCAATTCACTCTTTCCTTAAACAAAACTCTTTTTCTAATTCCAATTTAATTTTAATTTTTTATTCTCTACACTTAAATTCATAATTTTGAAACTCATATCTCTCACCCCAAGCTAATTCATTCTTTTCATGTCTAATAATTCTAGCTTCTAGTGACTCTAAGGCTATTTCATAACCCTTAATTTCTAGCTTGGCTTTGTTATGCTTTTCTCTCTCAGTATCATAGTTCTTTTGAAGACATTTAAATGATTCAAGACATTTAGAACATTTTGTACTCACTATCAGAAGAACCATGTTGATTTTGATGAAGAGATTGCCATAAAAGCATAGATTGACTGTTCAAACATCAAAAATCAATTGCTCCATTCATACCTCCTAGCCCATCTAGAAGCCATCAGTGCCTGACATAAAAAGAATGTATTTACTATTGCACTAATTTAAAAAGAAGCATTTTATATGCCAAATAGTATTCCACGCCCTAGAGGTATCTGACAAAGATCACCTATTGACATTCCGACATGGTATATATCCGTTTGTTCGGGACCTCTGAAACTAGTAAGCGCTACTTACCCGGATAGGGATAATTACTCCCAATAGATCTATTTACAACATTCACGCTTACTTAACCAGTACGGTCGGTTAAGAAATTAACGGTTCATGATAATTCGGGCATTAGTGGTCTATTCACTACTTAGGCAACACGTAATCAGGAAAAAGGAAACGTAAAGTAACTGTGTCCATAATTTAAAAACAAGCAATGTGTCTCACCCCAAAATAGTAAGGTAAAAGTAGTAAAACATGGGGCTATGAATTCACCTTAGCAAAAATGAGCAAATGATAATCACGCAAGTAAAAGATGATATAGAAAACTAGCCGCGACCAAGAATAATAACGCATCTCAAAAACACGGAAAATATGCCAAGAATTGCACAATATGTTCATCACCAAAAGACATCCATGTGTGTTTGCTTTAGTTTGACTATCAAATCATGACGAAATAAAATCATATAGTTTTCCGTTAAGTTTCGACGTTTAACCAAAAAATACTATTTTTAGAAAGTTTCTATTTTAGGAAAGTTTTTAGTTTCGGGACGTTAATACCGTCCCCTATATCAATTAAGTTTTCATATTTTCAAAACGCACTAACTAGCCTTAATAGCTTAACTTCTAAGTCCGTTCCGCTAAATTTTACCAAATTTACTATTTTTAGTAACTTTATCGCTTTTCCTAAAATATGTTAACGACGTCTTTAAACGATACTGATCAATATATATATATATATATATATGCTACTATATGTTTCGCTAGTGTTTAGAAAGTCTAAAAATGTCCGAAAATGTCCGAAAACTCATTTTACTATTCACATCAGCAACTATTCATTCGGTTTTGTCGAAAAATGTTTCAAGTTTCATTTGGCCATAAGTTGGCCGTTTTAAGTCCGATTTTAATGTGTGATATATGAAAAACTATCTATTCGAAACAAGCTCTTCGAAAACTACTTTTACGCCTAATGAAAACGTTTTTAGGTCGACCAAAACCTCAAAACAAATTTGGGACAACAAGCACTTTTTGCCAAAAACGCAACTAAAATCCACCCAAACTTCACAATAGTGCCTAATCTAGCCTAATCTCTATTCACAACTAATCCACAACTAATCCACACCTAAATCTAACCTAATCCCTTCATTTCTATTATTGCAACACTCATTCAACTCTCATCTCACCAAGAACATAATATTTAACTAGTGAAATAAAATAGTATCATTATTTATGAAATCTTGTCTTTAAAATCTTTTAAAAATTAAAACACAACATATGGATGTATGGATCTTAAACATATAAGAAGAACATAAGAAAAACCACAAAGAAATATCCACGATACTTACAAGAATGAAGAACAAGAAGAAATAACACAAGATCTATACCCAAAATCACTAGATCTTGAAAAACCCCAAATAATAACCAAACCCTAATTTGTAGATCTTGAAGAAAACCTTTAAATCAAAGAACCAATACTTGCAAACACCTTAGGTAACCTTATAAATGAACCTAGAATGCTTGGATTATGCAACAAATCAAAGAAAATGGAAACCCTATGTGGGTGTTTGTTGGTCGTGGGCTTCAAGAAGAGAGGAGGGAGAGAAAGAAATTTTTGGAGGCTTGAAAATGATTATGAAACCCTAAGTTGTGATATGGGATGGTATTTATAGGACAAGATTAGGTTAAAGGGTATGCATCGTAGTAAACATGTGACCAACACACACCAAAGGTGTGTGTGTGTGGGTTCGGCAATAGGCAAGCCACAAGGACCATATGGTTCAAAATTTTGAGTCTGGGTTCTCACTAGATGCATAAGTTAGTCTTAGTTGGTCAAATGAAGTCAAAGGGTGCAAGTATCACATGATATTGTCAAACTTGAGAAAATGTGCATGAGAAGGACTCTCTCATGTCTCACTTTCACCCACATGCATTGGAAGTTCAAGAAAAGATGCCTTTGATTTAATTTCGAGACTTATGGTGCATTTGGTTTGCGTTTAGGCGTCCACAATATAACAAGAGAATAGGATGAATGAAAATTTTGACTTATGGACATGAAATGGACGATAACTAAAGTTTACACGAAAAGATTTTGGGTTTCCGAGGTTCCGTTAGGTCAAAAACGTGAAAACCGCAATTTAAACGTTAAAGCGTAAAAATAAATACCGGGAGTGATCGTAAACTACGAAACACTTAGAAAAGATAAAATAACTCATATAATATCTAAACTAATCAAATTCCAAAGTCGGAACGCGTCCGATGACGTTTTTTAGATTTACGCGGGTTAACTTCCCGGTAAACTGCCAGATTCAAACGTAACGTATAAAAATCAAAAAAATGATCAGAAAAGTTTAGAATATTGACCTAAAATTTTTGGGGTGTGACATTATTCCCCCGTTAAAAGATATTTGTCCTCAAAGCTTAAGACGTGGATGGAGAGTTAACGAAAAGATGATGGTACTTTTTCTTCATTTGGTCCTCGCACTCCCTAGTAAACTCGGGCCCTCGTCTCGAATTCCAACGGATCTTCACGATTGGAATGCGGCTCTGCTTTAGCCGTTTAACTTCTCGATCCATAATTTCAACTGGTTCTTCAATGAAATGGAGCTTGTCATCAATCTGGATCGCATCCAACGGAATCGCTAGTGGTTCGTCTACGAAACACTTCTTCAAATTGGAAACATGAAAAGTACTATGAACTCGGCTCAATTGCTCTGGGAGTTCAAGTCGATAAGCAAGCGTTCCCACTTTAGCAAGAATCTTGAAAGGTCCAATATAGCGAGGGTTCAGCTTCCCCCGTTTGCCGAAACGTATCACCCCTTTCCATGGCGACACTTTCAACATGACCTTGTCTCCAACCTCAAACTCCAATGGCTTGCGTCTCCTGTCGGCGTAGCTCTTTTGTCTATCTCGTGCAGCTTGAATACGCTTCTTGATCTAAATGATCTTCTCAGTTGTTTCATGAACAATTTCCGGACCAGTGAGCTGAGCGTCTCCAACCTCAGCCCAACAAATAGGCGATCGACACTTTCGGCCGTAGAGAGCTTCAAACGGTGCAGCCTTGATACTAGTGTGATAACTGTTGTTGTAAGAAAACTCCACCAAAGGTAGGTGTTTATCCTATCCTTTCCCAAAATCAATCACACAAGCACGTAGCATGTCCTCCAAAGTTTGGATGGTTCTCTCACTCTAACCATCAGTCTGTGGATGGTAAGCCGTACTCATATCCAATTGAGTACCTAGGGCTTCGTTTAACGATTTCCAGAAATGAGAGGTTGTAACACCCCCAAAATACGATACGCAACGGAATACAACATTTGGGGTGCTACTTCATAATACACGCACACGAGTCCCAGTAAACGATTAATGATGCGTTTATAAAACACAATTTTATTTATTGGAAATATCAGAGTTACATAAGTCCCAAAAGACAGTAGATAATTCCACTTTTACAAGTCTTAATACGACTTTTCATTTCTAAAACATTGTTTTTATCAAACGACTCTATTCACCGAAACATCGTCCTTGATATCCGCGTTCCGTCCCATCAAAGCCATCAACAATACCTAACCTGAGATACATGCTTAAAAAAGTCAACAAAACGTTGAGTGAATTCATAAAGTTTACAAATAACAGTTAGAACGCATATTTGGTTCAACAAGCGTATAACGTTGGCTCGTAAGCCAAGTTATAAAAATAGTGATTTCCAACTAAATGAGCCCATGTACCGACACTTAACACATTCATCCCGTAGGACGAAATTATGTCCGAGAAGTATACCACT
>BQNB010070027.1:8296-33278 GCA_026074375.1 Tanacetum coccineum
TAGGTTCCACCACATTTCCGCTCTTCTCAGGATTCTTTTTGATAGATCTATTCCTAAGGGCTTCATCAGTCAATGTGCCAGCAATCTGCACAGCCTTTTGGATGGACTTTGGCTCCGTTGCTGCCACCATTCCTCGAATTTGTAGAGCAAGGTCATACACATACCTTTCAATCCTCTTACTTTTTGAGGTTACTAAGTGAGGAACTAACCTAGCCAACTCATGAAACCTATCAGTATACACAACATGGCTAACCCCAACCATGGCGTGATTCCACAACTTAGTTTCCAACTTTTGCATTTCATTACTCGGGCATAATTCCTCTCGAGTCAATGTCTTAAAGTCTTCCCAAGACATACCTACAGCGGCTTCTCGACCTCGTGTGTGGATTTAAGAGTTCCACCACGTGAGAGCCTTACCAACAAATGAACCAGCAGTGTACTTCACCCTTCTAACTATCCCTACACCCACTCATATCCTGAACTGACTAGCACCTCCCTTACCATCATACTCCTTAGGATTCCAAGCTAAGAACTCCTATATAGGTACAACCCCTACTAACAACACCCCGGATGTTGGTCCATTGACGACATCGCCAGGTTTGATTCCCTACCATTTCCTCGAACCTCTTACCCATTGGTCGCCTACTTGGGCTACAATAGTGGGAAGTAAATTCTGCAACTACTGCGCAATGATGGTGGAGAAGTTAGGGACTCCGATAACACCATCATTCACCTCACTGCCCTGACCACCTACTTGGCCACCTTGACTATCCATCATATCATCACTCTAATCACCAGAACGACCTCTAGTCCTACCACCACCTCTACCTCAGCTCGTCCACTCGTTCCCCCATCTGGTAGCGGCAAGTAAGGCCAACCACACTCGGTCACATCGGTGCGACATTATCAAAATAAGGGAAACAATGGGACAAGTGTTAGGTAAGCGGGACGGTTCACTAACTATTGGTAACTTAAATACGCTATACTACTCTCACACGGACCTAAGGGGTCAATCACACACCCGATCATTATGTGAATGATGATACTAAATATGCGTGAGTGCAGAGACATTTTATAACCCGTATCATTTCCCGTAGTAACTTAGTATTAGGCTCACACATTTCAAATAAAATGAATACAATAACTAATGCTATACCCTATATCCAATAACCGTATAAGCGGAACACCCGCGCACATAGCTCCTATAATGCAACTATATAAGTTCTATGTTATAGTCTAGGCCAAACCAACCTAGTTCTCTATAACCTTGGCTCTGATTCCATTTCTGTCACATTGTCGTCATAAGGGCGAAACACAGAATGCAAACATAATGACAATCGCAACACAAGATACCAAAATAGAGAAACGAAAATGCATAAATGATATGTGTCTGATAACAATCAATCCCCCATATAAACCTTGAGTGATGGCCCATCCAAGAACCCAACACATAGTTCGCCATTTTACCATCACAAAGCCCACACAAGGGTCCACTAAATCTTAACCTCGATACTCAAGAGATCCAATCCATAACATAAATCAAAGGCAAGACTTCTCACACAAGATTCCTACGGGATTCTCTAAAAGTCCGCTACATGCACCACAATCTTAACGATCATTAACTTCACCTGAAAATGATACTCAAAAACGTCAACAATAATGTTGGTGAGCTCATAGGTTTGACTCAAAACCCAGTCGATGTGCCAATATCTCAAACAGTTGGACAATTGTGCTATATGACAATGAATATATGCAGATCAATTACGAACCCATGACTTAGCATCTCCGCTAATCATGTACCAAGACCTAGCATCCCCGCTAGTCTTATCACCAACGCGTACCAACGCTCTTAGGGTCGTAACCCCGATGACATATCACACCTAAAGTCTACTAGCTGGAGATATATTTAGGGTGAAGAACCACATAGAAAGATCACACAACATAGCGTACCAACACATATCATTCACATAGCAGTCATAAGCACATTAATTGTCCCAAAAACAAAACCACATTTCACACAGTTCAGAAAAATAGTTCAAAACATATTTTAGTATCATTTTCCTCCAACGGAAAAGATTTAAAAAGTAGGTCTACGAGAACTCACCTCAAGCAACTGTCTCCAATAGCAACTCAAATCACAAGCAAATGTAACGACCTTCACACATGACCTAGTCCAGTTAATGTCCTATTTTAAGTCATTTATTACCAAAACTGTTTTCAGGTATGATGCATAGAGATTAAATGCTTGTTGTACGGTTATATTAAAAGTTTTAGTGGTGTGATGGTTGACGACTTAATCTTCAAATGATACTATGTCTCAATTCATATCTTAGTATAATATACTTATACTATTTACAGAGAATAGTTAAGCAATATAAGATAATAAATACTTATAAGTATATTTTGATAAATCCATTCGGTACACTTAGTTACCATAAATATACCCTTTATACTTTACGAAATGAAGCGTTTATTTATACTAAACATTTTAGAAAAGTTTTGAGAAAAAATATATTTTTCGTCTTTTAGTCGACTTATTAAAATGATAATATATTATTATTTTATTAAAAATCAAAAAATCACGTTTTGAGTAAAAATCCTAAGTATAGAAATTTTACGAAATTTTGGCATGACCCGTACGTATATATGACGTTTCCTAAAATTTTTAAACCTTATTTTCAAACAACTCCCAACATTTCGACACCTTCCGACCAAATTCCAAAAATCACATTTCACGGCATTTGCCAAAATACATTCTCAAATCGACTTTCAATATAACTTCACAAGTATTTTTCACTTCTCAAAAGTTCGTCAAAACTCTCAAAACGACTAGCTAACTATTATTGGGCTTTAAGGCCCAACAAGGGTCCATTAAGGTTTTTATGTATCCAATATACGTTCGAAGCCCAAAACCAAAGTCCATATATAAACAGAACTCAAATTAATAAGCAAATAAGTAATCCGGACCACAACAAGCCATCAAATAAGCCACAGCTTATTGATGCTTATTAGGCCGTGAGCCCATAAGCTTCAAAATATATATTTATAAAGCATAGAAATAAGCTAATAAGCTACGTATCGTATTTGGTTATCACCATAAGTTATAATAATAGTCCACAAAAATACGACATACTAGAGTAATAACCAAAAACACTTTCCTTGTGTTACCCCAAATTTTTCGAGAGCCAATAAGCTCAAAATAATCCATTCGATCCTATAAATAAGCCAAAATAAGCCATATACAAAATAAGACACATAGCAAATATATGTTTTTCAACCATTATGACCACAATATCAAAACTAACAAACCCCTTGTTTCTTTCTTAAGTTCGATGTCAAACAACACCCTTTTTCCATTCGTTTCGTTTTCAAATTTTGATTTTTACGACGACAACTTGTATAACTAAAATCTATGCACCATTAACTATACAAAAGGACAAGTTAAATTTAAATTTTGAAAAACTTACAAGGATGATCTTCAAAATAAATTTCGACGCGAACCGAACAACCCAAACGTTGTTTAAATGAATACCCGAACACTAGAAACACCCTACAACTCTTGGACCTTCATGTTTTCTTGATCAAAGTTAGAAAATATATGTGTTTGTGTGTGTGCTTGGTCGGACGAACACACAAGTGTGTGTGTGTGTGTTATTTTTAAAAAAAATAAAAGAATGAAGAGAAATGTTGTGGTGGTAAGAATATATTGGTACTATGCATTGACACATTTGCTAGAAAATAGCCATTTTGTTCCCCTTTGACTCTCATGACCGGTTATAGAAACCTAGGCGGGTTTGGGTTCTTCTTTTTGTGTCGGGATTACTTAAAACTCATAAAACCTTGATCGAAAATATTCCCCGAGGTTACTTAGCATTTTCATTCATCTTAAAAACGTTTTTCCAATAACTTAAAGTATTTACTTGACATATTTACAACGATTTATCCCCAAAAACCCATTTTGGGACAGTATCGGAACGTGTCAGTTGGTACTCGTTTTTGGCATTTCTCAAAAATTCACGGGTCAACCACCCGGAACTTACATAACATAATAATACCCTCAAAAAAGGATTATTATATACAATAAACCATAAAACATCTCGAATCTCATAAATTCACCACCGTCAACACGGTACAATTTCTGAATAAACTGACAAACGTCAAATAGTCGAAGGACTAAATTAGAATATTCGAAGCAAAAAAAGGGCAAGGGTTACACCTTGTGTCATTATTTTATAAACTGACCAAAATTAAATGCCATTTACTTCTTGAAAGTATTACTAAATGAAACTAAACTCAATTATCTTCGAAACGGCTGGTGGCACGCCTTCTAACTCCTTACGGTATAGTTTTTATGACGAAAACAAAATCGACAAAATCTGCCAGACTCATCCATCCGCCCGGCTGGATGATTCTGGTCACCCAACTTATTTTTATGACACTTTTCCGAAAAATAACTTCCCAGACTCAAAATTACATGAAACTTTCCATAACTTATTAATTCATTATAATACATCATTTTCATCAACATTTACGGTCTAAATGACCTGCAAAAACCATACTTTTTCATCACGGGTTTACCAAACACCATGTTTGACCCAATTTGCAAACACTTTAAACACACAACCAAAACCAAATGACTCTTTAACAACCCATTATACACATTCATATTTTAACATACACAATGACATTAACTAACCATTAGGAACACTTGGTTCAATCCTGGATTCGAGCCTCTGGCATCTAACACTTTTCCACAGCAAAAATCCAACAATTACGTTATATCTCTAAGCCAGTAGGGTCTTATTCCAAGGCCTTACCTTCTTCACATTGGACCTACAAAACATTTCAACTTAAACACGTAAGCTTCGCTTAGTAAGTAAATACATACAAGTTATCATATTTCATTTAACACATTCGCATTCACAACATTAACTCATCATTCATTCATTCACACACAAGCTTACATACCTTGCGAGAATCACAACAAGCTAACCACATCTTTTGATAAACACTTATCATTAAGTTACACATCAATTCTTAAACTCCATGTAACATCAATGACATATCAACTATGCCAAGCTCAACTAGTTTTATCTTCTTAATCCCAAATACACTAGTCTTAATCCTTCCATATCCTTAGCATATAATACATTAAACAAACTTGATAAATTTAATATAACATCTTGCATAGTCAATTTACTTACCTTGAATCCAAGCTAAGAACACCAAGAACATCATCATCATCAATCCTTAATTCCTACTCAATTATCATTACAAATACCTATTGTCACATAAATACAATATACTTAACAAGGATTTACACAACCCACTAATCATATTTTAATTCCAACCTTAATCATCATATGATCATATCTTGATCATATGATGAAATCCCCAATTTATTTACACTTAGGCATCAATTAACCTTAACCCATATTATTAAACATCTCAATACTTATTTTAGAATAGCAATTACCCAAAACCCCCAAATTTAGGTAATTGAACCCTAATCTATAATTCTTCAATTAACTCAATTAACTCAATTAAGGGATTAATTACATTGTAGGATCATTGCTAGTGACTCATCTCTTGCCATGGAACATATATCATTTCATGAATTGATCATCAAGACTCTATGGTTTTTCCCTCCTTCTAGTGTGGCTCATTACTTCCCACACACACTAGAATACTAGAACTATTTAGAAACCTGGGAATTTCTAGATATTTGCTAGGTACTACCTTGGCCATTTGGAAATTTAGGTCCCTTAAGTCCCTTCCTTTCAATATTGGCCATATTAACTTATATAACTTATTTACCACTTGACAACTTTAGTCCCTTAAGTCAATCCCTTTCATAAATGTGACACATTAATCTTCTAAACCCATTTACATAATATTTATACTTATAGTTGACTACCGGGTTTGACTAACCAATTACGTAACGTCTTCAAACTTATAAAAGTCATAGTCAAACTCATTCTATAGCATTCTTGTAAATAAATACTTAAAAACCAGTTTCGGGGTGTTACAAATCCCCCTTATTTAGATTTCGTTCTCGAAATCTCTTTCTATAATACTAACCAAACTTAGTCGTACTTTACTTCCCCTTCTGGTTTAACATTGTCAAGCATATACTTAACTAGGTGCATCAACCTATATGGTTTTGCAACTCTAGCCATGCTATTATACCTCTAATTATCCTTATCACATTCTACTTCTTGCTCATTTCTATCATATCTATACTCTTTTCGATGACAAACGTCAATCAAGTGACATTTTACCTTTGCAAATCTATCATTATATTAATGTTTTTCACTTTAACGTTGCGTTCTTAGTTATTTCTCATCTAAGATTTTCCACAAGGTCTACATGTCATTTGGAAAGTTTACTATTTTGACTTTACATAAGTCAAACATTAACTAATACTTTCGCATTCTACCGTAGTTATTCCACCATTACTTTAACATTTTCACTATAACATCTTGTTTTCTTTACTTCTTTCTAAGAATTTTTGTCAAGGACTATAAGTCACTTGAGGAAATTCAATACTTTTGACTTCATAAATTCAAACTTTAACTAATACTTTCACATTTTACATAAGGGTGCTAATACAACTTAGCGACCACTAAATTCTTACTTACATTGGTACCATCCATAAGCATACTATAATATCAATTCAATTCAACTTTCATCTTTAGTCCTATACTCTTAACGTCTAAAACTTAACTTTCTCCTAAAGTCTTTTACTAAAAATCGCATTCTAAGTCTTATTTTGCCTATCTTATTTCCTACGATTCCCTAACTAATTTTAGACTCTCATATTCTACTTCCTTAATCCCTTTCCATGTTTAAGCCGAGAACACAGAATCACTCATCCATGCTTCTTTATTTATATTGAAAGCGCCCAATCAATACAATTAAGCATATAAACGTATATGGTTTGGTAATTCATAATTTTCTTTTATTTAATAAAGAGCAATCCAATCCATTTAAAATGAGAGATTATAAACCATCCTAACTAATATGTCCTTGATCCATCTCCTTAAAACTTTTTTGTTTTTCCTGAAGGAAACTTGGCTTTCTCCTCGTAGGGATTCACCCCATTATCCTACCCGAGGTATCACCAACCTTGGGTGGTCTTTACATTTCATCATTTGGCTTTCTCCCCATATGGATTAGCCCATTATCGATACCCTTATGGTATCACCAACATTTACCGAGCATTGGACCCAAGTTACGTTTAATTTATCATTCTTTACCCTTTTCATCATCAACATACTTTTCTAATCATAACATTCCCATTCCACTTTTATTGCCTTAACACAATTCTAGCTCACACTTTATCCTCTTTCATTATCTTTTACAAGTTCCAAATGATACTTATCATTCTCAATAGTATTACATATTCATATGCATTTCTTGTTTTTCTTGTCAACCCCTTCTTATGGATTTGTTTGGTCCAACCTTTATAAGTAGTTTAATGCATAAGAAGTATTGTTTAGTAGTCACTGATGATTATAGCAGGTTTACATAAGTTTTCTTTTTAACAACTAAGAATGAAACCAGTGAGATTCTTAAGAACTTTATCAAAGAAATAGAAAACCTAGTGGATAAGAAAATGAAAATAATCAGGTGTGATAATGAACAGAGTTTAAGAATAAAGTTATGGATGATTTTTATAGAGAGAAAGGTATTAGGAGAGAATATAGTGTAGCTAGGACTCCTCAGCAGAATGGTGTAGCTGAAAGAGGGAATATGACACTAATTGAGGCTGCTAGAACCATGTTAGCTGACTCTAAGTTACCTCCCACATTTTGGGCTGAAGCAGTTAGTACTGCTTGCTATGTACAGAATAGGGTCTTAGTAGTCAAGCCTCATAACAAGACACCTTATGAACTTTTTAAAGGTCTTAAACTAGCTCTAAACTTTATGAGACCATTTGGATGTTATGTTACTATTCTTAATACTTTAGACAATTTAGGTAAGTTTGATGGCAAAAGTGATGAAGGTTTATTTGTTGGATATTCTTTGATGTTAGCCCTAAAATATGGTGACTTATCTGGAATTACATTTATCATTTATAGTCATGTCGGGTTAGTTTAGCTAGTAAAGCCCGGGACTATAAATACCCCCTTCATACTTCCATGGAGGGGTAGAAGCTCACTTTTGTAAAAGTGTGTGTGTGTGTTTTTCTCTTTTCTCTCAACCACACATACAACTTCTCATATCTTTTATCCTTTCCTCTCAAATAAACATGGATAAATTTCTTTTCCATTTTACCATACCTCCGGATCTTGTATTCTAAGGGTGAATCTAATCTTAACAATTAGCACCAGAGCACAGGGGGAATCCGTGTTGTTTAACTACTGATTTTGTGGTTCATAAACTCAAATTTTTGTGGCTTATTTTGTGGAAAAAACCCACGCATCAAAAATTATTGGGCAAATTTTGGTTGTTAATCTTGTTCTTTCCTCAATCTACATGTTAAACAGGTTAGATTGCTACAATCTTACGAGTTACATATGATCCTAGATCGAATTATTAAGCTTAAAAAGGGTTGACTTTTTATATGTTCTAAGTGGAGGTTTGACTCGAATCTGATGATTCACGAAGATATGGTTGTTATTTCGTGTTTTAATCTCATCTAAACACTTAGTATTGAGCCCCTATAGCTTATTTGAGAAGTGAAATAGCTTATTTGGATTATTTTGAAAAATTCGTTCTTGATGTTCTTCGTGGAGGTTTGATTATAATATTATTTTCTTGGTGGCGGTTTGACAAAAAGAGGGGACAAGATCCGTGTTTTAAGGAAAAAGTAGTCGGCGGTTTGACCAGGTCAAAGGCGGGTTGCTTTAAATAATCAATTATATAGCTGGTGGTTTGCTAAAAGAACACGGCGGTTTGCCAATTTAAGCGGCGGTTTAATTATTTTAAAGATACACGGCGGTTTGAACAGGTGTGGCGGGTTGCTTATTTTATTGAACAAAATGAAATGTTACTCTGCCCAAATTAAAAATCCATGGCGGTTTGACAAAGTTCATAGGCGGCGGTTTGCCCTAGGGAGGGATTGTGTTAGGAATAAAGCAAGGTTGGTTGCACAGGGTCATAGACAAGAAAAAGGCATAGACTATGAAGAAGTTTTTGCTCCTGCTGGGTTGTGCTTATTAAAATAGTTGTCCTAAATGCCCCTCTTTAGTTGTCGCGGGAAGTGAAGCAAACTCGACCAAAGGACAAGTCTGTTCATCCTTTGTTTTTTGTTCCCGATTCAATCTTCACCTTTCCTGAATGAAGAAAGAGAGTGAAAGAGAAGACAGCTGCCCGGCGATTGAGGGCCGCATATATCAAAGATAAAGAATATGAAATTCGAGACCATTTAAGTCGAACTCGGATATACTGACCGGGAGTCCGAGTTGAAAGTAAGGCTTTAAGCGAATTAAGATAGACAATACAATAGATGTTATCCGCTTAAACTAAGATTTTTTAGTCTTGAAGCTAATCATTAATGTAGACGGTTTACGTAGACGCACAAGAGAGGTTTTCTAGTCTTGTAAATTGAATATAGTAGGCATGGAATAAATATTAAGATAAGAAAGCGAAAAAGGATAGAAGTCTTACAGAAATTGATCAAGCCCCGTTTGAGCATCTCCCTACCTAGCCGACTTTAAAGCTATCCATTGTCTCCCTATCCATTGCTAACGAGAACTATTATTAAGTACTCTGGTACCATTTCGTATGTTGGTTTTCAATTCTTTCGAACAAGAGAGGTTTGATGCTTAATTTGAATCCATAGTATTAATTCCGCTGAAAGAGGGCTGCTCGGGGAGTAGCGCGATGGAAGGCTAAGAATATAGCTATAACAGTAGCAATAAGCCTGACACCGAAGGGAGTTCTTGCTTTAGTCTTACTGGATTTCTTGTTGTTGCTCTGGATTTATTATTGTTGATCCTCCCCGAGAAACAATCATAGCACAAAAACACTGGCTTTTTAACGACCCAACATTTTTTTATTTTAATCAAAAAATGAAATAAGGGTCGACCTTTTTAACGAAAAAAAAGCATGCAGAAAGCAAGTTGCCCTCAGACATTCTGTCTTTTGGCAACCTCTTAAGGGTACCCCACATGGGGCCTCTTTTAAACAATGTTTAAAATCCCATATTTAGTCGATGATGTTATCCAAAAATAACATCGTCATATCCAGCTCCTGAACATAAACCCAGACAGGGGATCTAACGAGGGCCTCCCTCTTCAAGCAAAAAATGGGAGAACCTGAGAAAGAGAGGTCTCCTTTCTATATGAAAGACGAAGATCTGGCTTTGAAGCCTCCTTGAGTCCAGCTTAGCTTCAGATACGAGTCAAGAACAGAAGAAGGGGATCGCTACAATCAAGAAGCGAGCCTTTCTTCCTAGGAAAGAATTACTTGAACTTGAGCGGTTGTCTGAAACTGATGCTACACCTTAGGGCTGCAGTCCCTTCTTCTTAGCACGGATATCCCTCTGCAATCCCCTGCTCCTACCATTGAAACAGCTAGGGGCTAGTAAGTCCTGCCAATATCAGGGAAAGAATAGCTCCCGAAGGGCTTCCTTCTTTATCTAAGCGACTAATAGGCAAGTTGCGTTATATACTCATCACCAATACATCGCAGGATTCATCATGACAGGAGCTTTTGCTCATGGAGCTGATATTATGTTATTAGTCAAACAATCCAGAACAGAATGAGGATAATGCATTTACAAGAATGTTAGAACATAAAGAAGCTATCATATCTCATTTAAGTTGGGCCAGCCTCTTTTTGGGTTTCTGGTGTTAAGTTTAGATACACAATAAAATATACTATAAAAATAATATTCCACAAGAGCAATTAAGAAAATTCCCTAAGGAAAATTCACTCTTAAAAATATATACTAAGTATAATATACAATACGTATATTTAACCGGTAATATGACTCACCCGAGTCGTTTCCCCAACGACTATTGAAATTAAAACTCATTTAAGACTGGGATTATGATTTGAATAAGAAAATAGATGAATATTTGGATATCTATGAAATACTAAATAAAAAGAACAATTAAAATTTAGGGAAAATTAAAGCAATTTAAACAATTAAACAAATACGAGAAACAAATAAAAAACGCCCGACAATTAAGAAAATTAACTATTAACCCTAAAATTGCAAACTAAGTTTCTAAACCTAAATTAGGATAAAAGAAAATTTTAAGAAAAAGAAAACTAATTTTTTATTATTTTTGAATTTTTTATTACTTAAAAACTATTTAATTCTAATTAAATACTAAAAATAAAAAAATAGAAAATAATTGAAATTATATTTTTCCTAAGTAAAATAAGTAAAAAGAAAATTTTAGAAAAAGGAATTACTATTTTTGGATTTTTAGATTAAAAGATATGATTTTTCTAAGATTTAAACTAATTAAAAACTATAAAAATAATAAAACTATTAAAAATGAAATCCTAAAAATTTTATAAAAATTAAACTAGATAAATAAAAAGTGCAGAAATCTTATAAAAATAAAAGCCCTAATTTTTCACTTTTTATAAAACTTTAATTAAACTTATTAAAAACTAAAACCTAATTACTATTAAAAACTTAATTAAACTAATTAATACTTAACTAAGGACTTTACTAAGGACTAATGGTGTTAATCCTTGAAGGACTAACAATGCAATTACACTAACTGACAAAGGATCAACTAAGTTAACAAGCAAATATCAAAAATTACAAAACCTACCCTGAAACCTAACCCGATTTCAAACTAAGTCCATTTTAGGCTTAAAAATAAGTTGAAAATAAAAAGTGCTTTTCAGCAAATACTTAAAGAAGCAAAATTATAAAATAAGCTAGGGAGAACAACTTTAACAAAAGCACTATGGTCTGAAACCCACTAATAAGCTCTTAAACAGCTTATTTATAAGCTGTTCTCAGAAAGTGGCTTTTTCCTTTGGTTTTTACTTAACAGCTTGTAAAAAGCTCAAATGAAGCTTATATTTGAAAACAAAAGAAGTCCTAGGTAGCTTATAATGTGTATTACCTAGAAATGAAAAGCTAATTTTCCTAGAAACAATTTTAACCAACTGAAATTGATGATGAAAATGCTAAACTCAGGAAATGACTTAAAAAGTTTAAAAGTAAAATAAGCTCAAATGCTCAAAAAACTAATTCAGAAGCTAAATTTTTGAAGATAACCTAACCATTAATCCCTAATGACAGCCTACTATTCAGATTTTTTAATTAACAACAAATCTAAGCACTTAAGAAGAACCTAACTAAACTGCTTATTTTTGGTCTGTTTTGGTTTTTTATGATTTTTTGACAGCAAATTAAGCTAGGATAATAAGCTAGAAAATAAAATGTAAGTCTTAATCTATATTAAGCTATAACTAAACTATAAAATACTAAAAGATAAGCTACTAAATCCTAACATTGCTGACTTAAATTGGGGCTTAAATATCAGCAGTACTAACTTATGTTAGTACTGCTGGTGCAATTGGCAATACCACAAAGACTCAAATGCAGGCTTCCTTAAGGGTACTACTACTTTAAACACACTCAAATGAGTGTGTATAAACACAATGCAAGCAAAATCCAAGCCTTAAGGGCTTTGGATCAAAATTTCACAAGCAAAAAGAAAGGCACAAGGTACCCTGGTGCTGAAGTCATCATTATAAGCCATAACTTTTGAAAATCAGCAAACTAAGCTTTGAAATCTCACTTCCTAATGATTATTTATGAAATAGAAACTGACTCAAGTGGTTTGCACAAAAAACTTTGACTTTTGTTAGTCAAAATGGCTTATGCCAAACACCCCTTTCAAACTTTGACAGGTTTGAAAAACTTTAAAAGATTGAATCTACTTATTAAAACTTCAAATCCAGATATTAACTAGCTTATATCAAATTTACTTAACATGATCTAACAATTGAATAACTAGAAATCAAAGATCTAATCTATTCTATCTAATATTTTTGGTTTTTTTTAGATTTTATGAAAAATTACTTATAAAACTATGATCTAAACTATTTTGATCAAAAACAGATAAGCTAAAATGATTAATAAGCTAGATGAAACACAAATAAGCAATAATAAGCAGACTGAATAAGCAAATAAGCATAGAAAGCAAATAGAAAACTATTTTAAGCTAGAATAAAAGGGATTAAATGAGAAACTTACAAGACACCTCTAGCTAAACAAGAGGACCCAAAAGGGCAGCTACAAGCTCCCTAGCTTATTAATAAGCTAGGGTATAAGTCCATGGGATCTCTTCCAAATTAAGATCCCCTTCCAAAAAGCTTAAATCCATTAGTAAAGGTAAATTAATACTTAAGCTGATTTTAAGAGTAAAAGTATGATTAAGGAAGTTTAAGCTCTATTATGAGCTTATAGACGCATTAGAGCTGAATTTGAGCTTATGAGGGCTTATTGAGCTTTAGCTTAATATTTGAGAATTTAAATGAGAGCTTAAAAGTGAGATTTAAAGAGCTTTAAACTGAATTTCATTAATAAAAGATACTGATTACATTACTTAAAAAGGAGATTACAAAACATTTAAGGAAAATTACATTTAAGAAAAATACGAAATTAAGCTAGACTAAAAGCTACTAAAATCTAGATAGTGTGTGTGTGAGAGGTGAGGCCTATTTATAGTGCCAAGCTGAAGCTTCTAGGTCTTCTCAGCCTCTGCACGCTCCAATAGATCCTGTCCATTAATTTCTTCAATGATTGGGAGCTAAATAAGAGCCGTTGGATCAAATGTGTGCACTCAAGGATTGCCAAGCTGTCATTCCTTGATGTGACAGCTTGTGCTTCTTTTGTGAGAGGATCTAGTGCAAAACCCACGCCCTTGTGTGCTTCTACATTGATGACGTGTGACTTGAGTGTGAGTGAGGCCTTGAGATTACTTTTCTAACCCTGCCATCATGTATACGACCCCATGAATTGTCCATTTTAGCCATCAATTGAGAAAAGCCCTTTGTTAAGAGTAAGTGGTAACTTTGGGACGATGATGAATAGTAAAATGTGTTTGGCGCCCTTTTAATAACTGAATCGGGGTTAAATTTAGTTGGAGTTTGGGCTAATTACACAAATGGTCCCTTTCTTTCTTTTCTTTTTTTCTAGTTATAAAAGGATTTTGGAAATATGCAAGTTTGGTCCCTGTGGTTTATAAAAGAAAGAATGGGCTAGGGTTTTGGGCTTATGAATCCGGGTGAGGCCCATTTAGGGTTTTTTAGGTCCAATAAGGGTTCTTGGGCCCAATAAGGGATGAAGGGTTATTTTTGGACTTTTGTGAAACTTGGAGGGCTAAAGTGAAACACTTTGGGTCTTGTCTTTTATTGGTTTACTTTTGTTGACCAATGTTTGACCATTTTGACTGGATTTGACTGAGGCTTGACTTTTCTGGCTTCGGCTTTGATTCTTTGGCTTCTTTTTGTACTCTTTTGATTCTCGTGTCCGTGCTTGCTCGTTTTTGACTGTTTTCTTGTGATTTCTGATATATCCGTACCTGCACACACAAAACTCAAATACAAGCATATTTTTGCCATTTTTGGTCTGTTTTAGGTTTAATTGGGTTATTTTAAGTACAAATGGATATGTGTATTTTACACTTATCAAAATTCCCCAAACTAAACGATTGTGTGTCCTCACGCAATATCACATGCCTTATAACCAAATACCTCGAAACTTCCCCAAACTAAACCTTTAAAAAGTAGCAAAGATTTTTGTTGAGAGAGCTAAGAGATCACAAGTTATAAAACACCCGATTTCTCATTTTCAAAGATTTTTCTCTTTTTATGATTTTTCTTGATAATTAACTACCTAACTACAACTTATTTGTGTTGACATAATGTATTGTTTTCATTACCTCATTGGTAACTTTTAGGATCATAGAACAAAAAGCACAATTAAGTGTCTAAAAGATAACTTCATCATCCCCGATTTTTCACTTTTCCCATGCTAAGCTTAAAAACAAGATCATTGTTAAAGACAAATATTAAGCAACATTATTATACCTCAGTCCTTTAGAAGGCTACAACATCGGCCACGCCTCCGACAAGATGTAGCAAACATATTTCGACTTCGGTAACTTCCTCGACCTTTTAGAAGGCTGTAACATCGGTTGTGAGCCGGCAAGATACAGCAAACTTTTATCAGTCTCAGATTACAATTACAAGTCATGACACTAACACTACTCATAAATATTAATTGTGTACTTACTTTTCCTCCCGCAAATCCTACTTTTGTATCTCAAGATTTTACTTAAGTCATATACCCGAAGGCTCTTTAAGACTTTTATTTCGATACTTATTAATTCCAAAAATAAAGCGTAACGGTTAAGAACACAATAATTAGCTCCTAGCCCTTTTCAAAAGATACCAATATCATTAAGATTAAGTCCACATCGAGGCAACCAAAATTTGGCTTTTATTAGGCTACTTAAGCAAGGCACCATTCATGTCATATACCCTAAGGCTCTTTAAGACATGAATGGACCAATCTTATTTGCACCATATACCCTTAGGCTCTTTAAGGCACAAAATAAGACAAAAATTAAGCAACATTATTAAACCTCAGTCCTTTAGAAGGCTACAACATCGGCCACGCCTCCGACAAGATGTAGCAAACATATTTCGACTTCGGTAACTTCCTCGACCTTTTAGAAGGCTGTAACATCGGTTGTGAGCCGGCAAGATGCAGCAAACTTTTATCAGTCTCGGATTATTATTGAATTCTACTTATCCCATATACCCTAAGGCTCTTTAAGGAATAAGCAAAATATTTATTAATGTGATACATATAGTATGCCAAATTAAGTATTCCTGATGTGTACTCATCCTAATCACAAAGGAACTAAAGAAAACTTCTATTAACTAATTATTAACCAAAAAACCGTACAACTTTATTTATTAAACAATTATATATAAAGGTGAAACAAGCTAATGGGAGAAAAAGCCACAATTAACACTTATGAGCTTGAAAGAAAACCAACTATTCTACGTTTAATGTCATGACTTATAAATAACACTATCATTTCTTGTTCTTCGCAAAAGAAATTCGCAAATACTTAGCCTATATAAAATCCAACTCGGCATATTTAAAATCTACTTGAGATTAGCACAAGTCTTCATTTACTAACGATTCAAGTCTAGCATGTTTAAAGTCTACATGAGACTAGCACAAACTATCATCATTAATTGTTAAGGGAGAAAGCTAGAACTCTACACGTTCGATCCCAGGGCGACAACGCCCCCAAACACACTTAAGATCTAGCCATGCAAACCAACAACAAACAACGTAAACAAGTCCAGCCAACAAAAACACCCCTAATATTTCACAATCTACGTCAATTTAAAATTATCTAAGACATGAACATCGCGCACACTATAGCCAAAAAAAAATCCGACCACGGCAAATTTTCAAAACTACAAGAGAAAAGCACAGATTATATATCAATAACACATGAAATCACGTCAAGCAACTTAAAGACCTACATGAGACAAGCACAAACAAACCTCATTAAATTGAAAGGGAGAACGCAAGAACACTACACCGTTCGATCGGGTCAAAACTTACATCATAATCATACCAACGAAAACCTACATATGTGTCATACACTTTTTTTTTAAATATATTTTATGACTAAAAAATTTTAAATTTTTTGATATTATATGTGGGAAAACGGGTACGAGAAACAAAACATAAGCCAAGCAATACAAAATAGATAGATTTACCCTTCCCAACTAAAACAAAAACATTGTCCTTAATGTATAAAGTCGGGTCTCTACGAAAATCTAAGCCGATAATGAAGTATTCAAAGATAAACGAATAATCGCGAAAAAGATAAAAGGATATCGGATCACCCCAACTAAATTTCACACAAAGGATGAGAAGCTCGAGTAGAACGTGGACAAATCAGCCGGACCACTATAGGCCTTCAAAGAATTTGTTGTTCAATCCTACAAAAATCACAACAAACAAGGAACAAAAACATCGAGAAATTTGGAAAAAAGTACAAGCCTCATCTCACACAACAAATTAGTTTTAAGAAAATAGAAAAAAAATAAAAAGATAAGCCATGTGAACTCCCACGAAGCCTTGTTTTTTGTCACACGTGAGTCCGCAAGCTCGACTCGAGTCCCTGAATTTGTTGAGACCTTAGGGAAAAGTTTGGAGATCCGGGATAACCAAAGGTGGTGTATCCCTCTATAATAGTGCTTAAGACGTGGCAATTGACCTTGCAATTTGAACCATCGGATAGACAACTTGGCAGAACCATAAGGAAAAACTTCAGTGATTGAGAAAGTCAGACCATCAGGATTTTGAGCTTAACCATGAAAAATCTTTATCGGGAGTTGAGAAAAGCAAGACTTGATCACCACATTGAAGACTCGTTCTTTATCTTGGATCGTGTAAAGTTTCTTGTCTTCCCTTGTAGATTAGCGAATTCTCATAAGCTTGATCACGAAGCTCGCTAAGTTCATTGAGTTGGAGCTTTCGATAGATCGCCCGCGGTCTTTAAATTGAAGTTGGCATGCTTAAGACCCATAATGCTTTGTGTTTCTAGTTCGACACTGGTAAGTGACACGCTTTACCATAAACTAACTTGTACGGAGTGCATCCAATTAGAGTCTTGTAAGCGGTCCTAAAAGCCCATAATGCATCATCTAACTTGTCTGACCATGAGGCACGGTTTTCTCCTACCGTCCTCTCCAAAATTCTTTTGAGACCTCGATTCGTGACTTCAACTTGACCACTCGTTTGAGGGTGGTAAGGAGTCGAAAGACGATGGGTGACACCATATTTTGACATGACTCTTGCAAACTTATCGTTACAAAAATGGGTCCCTCGATCGCTTATGATTGCTCTAGGAGCACCGAATCGGGAGAAAAGGGATTTTAAAAACTTAACAACTACTCGAGCATCGTTGGTGGGGAGCGCTTTCGCTTCAACCCATTTGGAAAGGTAATCGACGGCTACTAGAATATATTTGTTTCCTCTAGACGACGGAAAAGGTCCCATAAAATCGATACCCCATACATCAAAAATTTCACAAACTTGGATTGCATTTTGAGGCATCTCATCACGATGAGAGATTTTACCTTGTCTTTGACATGCATCACAAGATTTGATCAATTCGTAAGCATCCTTATAAATTGTAGGCCAAAAGAATCCGGCGTCAAATACTTTCCGAGCTGTGATGTTGGCACTGTGATGGCCCCCGGTGGGTCCTTCATGGCAAGCCTTGAGGATTTCAAGAGCTTCTTGGCCAAATACACATCTACGGATGATTTGATCTGCACATGTACGAAAGAGGTAGGGATCATCCCAAAAGTAATGCTTTATGTCTTTGAAAAACTTTTTCTTTTGTTGACTCGTCATTCCTTTGACTAGAAAATTCCCCGCGTGGTAGTTTGCGAAGTCGGCGAACCACGGGGTACTTTGATAAGAATTCACAGCATTTAAAGTTTCAAGAGGAAAAGTCTCGGTAATCTCTTTTGGATCAAAAACATTTTCGTAAGGGTTTTCAAGACGAGAGAGGTGATCGGCTGCATAGTTTTCAGCTCCCTTGGTATCAATTACTGAAAAATCGAATTCTTGAAGAAGTAAGACCCATCTAAGCAATCTTGCTTTGGCGTCTTTCTTGTTGAAGAGGTATTTCAATGCGGAGTGGTCCGTGTAAACAACACTCTTGTTCATGATTAGATATGATCGAAACTTCTCAAAAGCGTAAACAACTGCAAGCATCTCTTTTTCCGTTGTTGTGTAGTTTGTTTCTGCTTCGGTCATGGTCTTGCTAGCGTAATGAATTGGTCGGAAATGCTTCTCAATTCTTTGTCCTAAGACCGCACCTATTGCATAATCACTTGCATCGCACATGATTTCAAAAGGTTGGTCCCAATTCGGAGCAATGAGAATTGGAGCTTCGGTTAACTTCTTTTTCAATGTTTGAAAGGCAAGAATGCAATCTTCCGAAAAAATGAAAGGAGTGTTCTTCTCTAAGAGATGGGTCATGGGTCGAGAGATTTTGGAAAAGTCTTTGATAAATCTTCGATAGAATCCAGCATGCCCGAGAAAACTTCTGATTCCTTTAACGGTCGTTGGGTGAGGAAGCTTTGAAATTACATCAACTTTGGCCTTATCGACTTCAATTCCTTTTCTAGAGATCTTATGTCCTAAAACAATGCCTTCTTTAACCATGAAATGGCTCTTTTCCCAATTTAGTGCTAATTTGGTGTCTTCACACCTTTTAAGCATTTTATCTAAATTGGCAAGACACGCTTACATAACTAAAGTAGACGAGCTCACGCAACCTATCTATGGCAATCATATCTTCATATATGTCAAGCAAACATCATAACATATCAAGTCTATATCATAATATCATTATTACAAGGTACAATATTCCTAAAAGATACCATTTGCAATATCATAACAAAATGGGCTTTAAACCATTATCGGATGCCCTAAACCCTAATCTCATGGAAGGGTTAACTCCTTAAGTGAATGCACAAGCTACTAAAGCATAGGTACAAGTAACATAACATATCATATGAATATACATTCCCTCCAAAGAAAGGTACAAGTCTTTCAAAGCTTAATATACAAGTCATTAATGCAGGATATCTAAAATAGCCATTCTACCTCTGTTTTACCTCTAATTTCTTCACCATCACTCCTGTGCAAGCTACTACACTCAATATACAATGTGTAAACCCTAATTATTCTATTCATAAACTTACAACTCATTTAACCACTAAAACCCCTAATTAAAAGTTTAGAAAATCCCTAACCGAGCAAATAGTAAATCTTGACCCATATTCTTGAGTTTTATCCATCATAACACCTAAACCAACAGTCAAATAAGTATGAAATAACTTATTGTTACAATCATAAAACAATCCTATTCAATCCATTATTTCACAGTACATCATCATTTTACTTCACTAGTACTAGAAAACATATCTAGAAACCCTAATTGCACCTAATGATCATTTGACCCTTTACTACTCGTTTTAAACCATTCTAATCCCAAATAACCAACCAAGGGCCATTTTATAAACCATAAAAAAATTTAGAAAATCATATCAAGTGCATTAACTTGGCAATGTGCAAGAATCAAAGCCTCGAAAACCTTAGAATATAGAAAACCCTAATTATTCCTAATTGTAACTTTGACCGTTTTCCTCAATTTTAACCCTTATAACTTAACCAAAACAACGACAAAATTATCGATAATACTTATTATCTAAAGCCTAGGATTTGTATCACATTCCTAATCAGAGTATGCAAATAAAAGCCAAGAAAAGTCAAGAAAACCTAAACGAGCCCTATTAACCCTTACTATGCCCATTTCCTATCTTTCAATTTTAATCCGTTTTAACCCAAACGAATTGCTAATATTTGATAATTACTTTAATCCCAGACCTTAACAACCTATTTCATCATTCCTTAATCATTTATAACACAATGTACCTTGTTAAAACCTTTGAAGAACCCGTCGAACCCAAAATAGACCCGGTTTGCTTCTATGACCATTTTAACCCCTCTAAATTGCTACCATGTACAAATGACCACCCAAGATACCTTCTAGACTCTTTATAGCAGCTTACTAAGCAACTTTGACTCCTCCATGGTCAAGAATGAAGGCACCATGTGCTTCCTTTTCTTCTCCTTATCCACGGCAGCAAGAAGAGAAAGCCAACACATCTAAGCTACTCCTAGACCTTCCACTCCTCATTTTCTAGCCTCTACACATCACTTACTAGCTACAACACATGTCAAGAACAGATCCTAAGCTTTGCTTACTCTCCTTGGTCTCAAATGGGTATAAATAGGAGCCTTATGTGTTCATTTCAACTTGCACCACACCTCCTCCTCTATAACCTTTATAGGCAGCAATCCTTTGCTCCCTTATGATCCTAGGAACATTAAATAAGTTCAATAAGCGAAGCCTTGAATAATTGAAGCCCCGGATTAAAGATACAAGGCGTACGAGTGGAAATAAACCTCGAAACAGACCCATTTCCACCATTTATGCTCCTTGAAGCCAACGCCAGTTTTAGAATGTTCTACTTCTGCTACTAGCACCCTTATAATGTTCATAAAGAATCCAAAATATACTCATGTTAAGTTTCATAACTTAATTCATGCCATTTTCCGGTTTTTGATCCAAAAACCGTACACCACGAAACCTAATTTCGCGTTTTTCTTAAAACTAAAATGTTATAAATGGTTAAATATGTATAATATATCCTAGCGATATCTTAAATATGTTAAAATAACCAATTTATTGATTAATGAAGGATTTGAACTTAAAACCGGTGTTTACTTTTGAAACCCTAATTGTACCTGTTTTGCTTCTTAGCAAAACGAATCGTTATTTTAAACATGTGTTGCATTAAAACTTCATATTTTAGTTTATTATCACATATAAAATCTATTGAAATGTTAAAACTAAACTATGCATGGCAATTTGGACAAAGTTTTGGCGTAATTAAACATCATGCAAGGGTATATATCGTAACCTTCGGAAAACTTAAAAAACTAAAAAGGACTAAAAGTGTCATTATATCAAAGTTAAAACTCCAAGGATCTATTATCACTTTTCAAATGTCCAGGTTTTACTTGGTATATCTTTCAAAGTTGAAGGACCAAAGTCGTAAAAATGCAAACCCCAAGGGTCTACTTGCAATTTTCCAAACCCTAGGGTCTAAAATGTAACATTTTGAAAAAGTATAAAATCATGCTCAAAACATTATCCAACATAACTTTAATTAACGCTTCTCGTGCTTAACATTTCCAGATATTGAATGAAACGCTTAAAACCGATCATCCGGAAGCTATATCATATCACAATACTAGGGAGCTTCATATTAAGGAGTTTCATCTTGGTATTACGTTCTGACTGATGAGTGTTTGAGGTTACGAATTTAAAGTGCCCTAGCTCCTCAAACTTTACTTAATGACTTTCTTAATTATGATGGCCCGAACATGATACAAAATTTCCAAAACCCTTCCTCAATCAAATTCAAACTCTTAAACCAAAGTTCTAAAGTAAAATCTTCCTAAGACTTGACATATTCTACTCAGGTTGTGTGACGTGGCTATTTACTATCATTTTACTATATCAACATTCCCCGTTTAAGATCGTGATAAGGTCGTCTGCTTTCATTTTGGAATATTTATTACCTCTACGTATCAGGTGAAGTTCATAACCTCGCCTTTACTTATTTTACATGTTTTATAAACCCGCGAGGGGGATACATTCAAGAATCCACACTCTATTAACAGTATACCCATTAATCAATAACAAAGTGATTACTATTTCAAAGACATAATGAAATCATAATCTCACATATCATATAAAACCCGTGCCAGCCTACTAACAAATCAGAAATGCAAGTGTTATGCTAAACTAATATGCTATCATGATATATTATTGCCTAGGTACAAGGACATATCTATTGGGATAGTAGCTCTAATACTACCCCTATAATAACTCTTTGGTAGTGATCTCCCAAATAATTTAATTTTGGGAAATAACTCTTATATATCTCTTTGGGTAATATCTCCCAATATCTCTTTGGGTAATATCTCCCAACTATACTCTTTAAATATCTCTTGGGTATATCACCCAATAATCTCTTTTGGTAGTATCTCCCAATATCCTCTTATGTGATTCAATTGAGTTTAAGGGAAATAATACTGTTCCCATGCTAATACTGCATCATGATAATAATGTTCTCCATGATAATTATCCTGCATAACCAGTATTTACACTATAAATCTTATATTCAACTATATACATCTAACCCTATGAATTTCACGTCAACCTTTGTGTTGACTTTTCTTAGCAAAGTTATCTCAGGTAATTGAGCCAAGTTCGGTACGGAGTGGCATGGACTCGAAGTGACTGAACGTTATCATTCAACATGAATGTTTTAGATTTTGGGACCTGCATTTTGTAAAAACTCTGATTATGATGAATGATAACTAAATTTTTCCAACAACGTCTCTTTTAAAGTTGTTTTTTATGATTATGATTGTTGTATCTATGAAGTAATACCCCAGATTATCTTTCGCTGCTATATTGTAAAAATGGGGGTGTTACACTTTTCTAGAGATCTTATGTCCGAAACCCAATGCTTTCTTAACCATGAAATGCTCATTTCCTAAATTAGTGCTAATTTGTGTCTGCATTCACAACCTTTTGAGCATTTTGTCTAAATTGGCAAGACACGAGGAAAAAGAATCTCTGAAAACTGAAAAATCATACATAAAAACTTTCATCGTTTTTTCTATCATGTCGCAAAAAATGACCATCATACAACGTTGAAAAGTTCCGGAGCATGCACAAACACGAATGGCATAACGAACGGAACGCGAAAGTTCCGTAATGGGCCATGTGAAAGTAGTTTTCACTTGATCTTAAGGGTCCAATAGCGGGATTTGAAATACCCTATAAAAACCATCTAAGAAACAATAAAATTTCATTGCCCTTGGCTAAACGCTCTAGCATTTGTCCATGAATGGTAACGGAGGAAAATGGTCTTTACAAGTTGCTTCGTTTAACTTTCGATAATCGATGCAAACTCTCCATCCCGTAACAAGACGTGTAGGCACTAGCTCATTTTCTTCGTTCTTGACAACGGTCATACCACCTTTTTTAGGAACACAATGGACCGGACTAACCCATGGACTATCCGAGATCGGATAAATTAATCCCGCGTCAAGAAGTTTTTCTACTTCTTTTTTGATGACGTCGTGGATTTTAAGGTTAACCCTCCTTTAATGTTGGACTGAAGGTACGTAATCATCTTCTAAAAGAATCTTATGAGAGCAAAACTCTATATCTATGCATCGGATATCAAAAAGTTTCCAAGCAATTGCTTGTTTTTGGTTTTTTAGAACGTTAACGAGTGAGGTCTTTTCATCTTGGCTCAAATCTTTTGAAATTATGACTGAAAGTTTGTTATTTTCCTCTAAAAACGCATACTCAAGATGCGGAGGTAACTCTTTAAGTTCGACTTCGGGAAGTTCATCTTTTGGTTCATAAGAAGTAGTATATTCGAGTGAAGACTTCTTTAGTTCAACAACTTTAAGATCTTTTTGAATTCCAGGTGAGTAATCTCCTTGGTTTGATAAAGGTAATGGATCACTGTTGAGAAGTGCTTCGAGAATGAGAATGTCACCTTCGGGATCATAGTATGTAGCATTGAAAACTGGCGAAACTGGTTCATCATCGATTGCTATAAAAGCATCGGATTCTTCAAAGAGTAGAAAATCGCTTTCATCAAAAGGAGTAAATGTCAGAGATGAAGTGGAAACAATCGGATCGTAGTACGGATAAGGATTGTTGTAAGCAATGGAATAAGAAAATCCAAGAACTTCTTGTGAATAAATTTCACAAGCGACATCGATTAGATCAACTTTCTTCAACGATTCGAGATTGTTGTATGAAATGGAAGGTGCATCACCACATTTAAGGGTTAAAGATTGATCATCATTCCTAAGAGTAATCTCTCCTTCGTAAACATCGATTAAAGCATGAGCCGTCCTAAGAAAGGGTCGCCCGAGTATCAACGGTACTCGAGGATCGGCTATGAAATCAAGAACAACAAAATCGGCGGGAAAATAAAACTTCCCTACTTTGACAAAAACATTTTCA
Organism: Tanacetum coccineum; assembly: GCA_026074375.1. Classification (NCBI taxonomy): domain Eukaryota; kingdom Viridiplantae; phylum Streptophyta; class Magnoliopsida; order Asterales; family Asteraceae; genus Tanacetum; species Tanacetum coccineum. The sequence continues at coordinate 32,974 of BQNB010070027.1, forward strand.
GCGACACCGGTTGGTTTGGAAATTGTACGATCGGCTAACTCTAAAACCATTTTTGTTTCGGTAAGACCTGAAAATCCAAGCTTTTTCCAAATGGAAAGAGGCATGAGATTAATGCTAGCCCCTAAATCAGCAAGGGCTAGATAATTATCAAATTTTGAAAAATCACAAGGAATTAGAAATCGGCCTGGGTCACCTAGCTTTTCCGGAAGCTTTTTAAGGACGACCGCTGATAAGTGCTTAATTACACATATCTTTCACCTCTAAAAACGAGCTTAAATGACCAAAAACAGACAAAAACTGCCAAA
>BQNB010070028.1:0-33278 GCA_026074375.1 Tanacetum coccineum
TCAGGACTAGGTTGTGTACTAATACAGAGAGGTAAGGTGATAGTGTATGCCTCCCGACAGTTGAAAATTTACGAGAAGAATTACATCACCCATGATTTAGAATCGGGTGCAGTTGTATTTGACCTTAAGATCTGGAGACATTACTTGTACGGGACAAAGAGTGTCATTTACACCGATCATAAGAGTCTCTAGCATATCTTCAATCAGAAAGAGATGAATATGCGTTAACGTCATTAGATAGAGCTTTTCAGTGACTATGACTGCAAGATTCACTATCATCTAGGTAAGGCAAACGTAGCAGCCGATGCACTAAGTGGAAAGGAGAGATTCACGCCTAGGAGAGTTTGAGCTATGAACATGATCATTCAGTTGAGTATCAAGGATAAGATACTAGCAACTCAGAATAAAGCATCTGAGGCTTTCAATGCACCAGCAGAAATGTTGCGAGGGCTAGATGATCAGATAGAGCGTAGGAGTGATGGAGCATTATATTATCTAGATCGAATATGGGTCCCTTTGACGGGTGATGTGAGAACCCTGATAATGGATGAAGCTTATAATTTGAAGTACTCAGTACACCTAGGAGTATATAAGATGTACTATGACCTTAGGGACATGTATTGGTGGCTAGGAACGAAGAAAGATATAACCCTATATGTTAGCAAGTGTTTGACTTGTTCTAAGATTAAAGCTGATCATCAGAGGCCATCCGGCTTACTACAGCAACCTGAGATCCGAGAATGGAAATGGGAGAGAATAGATATGGACTTTATCACCAAGTTGCCAAGAACTAGAAATGGGCATGATGCGATCTGGGTCATCGTGGACAGGTTGACTAAGTCTGCTTATTTTCTACCCATTTGTGAGGAATTTAAGATGGATAGGTTAGCTAGACTCTACCTTAATGAAATCATTGCAAGGCATGAAGTGACAATTCCGATCATATCTGACCGTGATAGTCGCTTTACATCAAGGTTTTGGCAATCAATGCAAGAAGCACTAGGAACCTAATAAGACATGAGTATGGCTTACCATCCACATGCTGATGGTTAAAGCGAGCATACCATTCAAACTTTAGAAGACATGCTCAAAGCATGCGTCATGGACTTTAAAGGAAGTTGGGGCGTTCATCTTCCATTGGTTGAATTCTCTTACAACAATAGTTACCATTCTAGTGTAAGATATGCATCGTTTGAAGCACTTTATAGGAGAAAGTGTCGTTCATCAATCCTATGGGCAAAAGTTGGAGAAGGATAATTGATAGGGCCTGAGATAGTGCAAGAAACCACTGAGAATATCTCACAAATCAAAGATAGGCTTAAGACTGCACGTGACCATCAGAAAAGCTATGTTGATAAGAGAAGGAAACCCTTAGAATTTAGTGTAGGTGATCATGTCCTGCTCAAAGTGTCGCCTTAGAAAGATGTTGTACGCTTTAGAAAGAAAGGCAAGTTAGGACCTAGGTTTGTTGGACCATTTGAGATCACTAAGAGAATCGATCTAGTAGCCTATAGACTAAGACTACCTCAAGAGCTAAATTGTGTTCATGACACATTTTACGTGTCAAGCCTCAAGAAATGTTTAGCTGCGCCTTTAGAGGAAATCCAAGTTGATGCTAAGTTAAACTTTGTGGAAGAGCCTATAGAAATCTTAGAGCGTGAGTTCAAGAAGCTGAAGCGGAGTAGAATTGCCATCGTCAAGGTTCGATGGAATTCGAAATGATGACCTGAATTTACTTGGGAACTTGAGGATCAGATGAAACTCAAATACCCACATCTTTTTAGCTCTAGCACTAGTTAAATTTTAGGGCAAAATTTCTTTTTAATGGGTAGAATGTAACCCTTAAGGATTTTCTAGTTTCATAATGTGCAATTTTAGTCCTTTGACTTTTTGACTTTTAATGTTTCTGTCAGAACAGTTATCGTGTTGATGGTAGTCAATCTACATTTTCATTGGCCAATAAATCTTTTATTTCATATATTAAACCTTTTTAGAGGGTTATATACCCAAGGGGTTGTAGAGGTTGCAGGGTAAAAGGGGAGAAGAGACCCCGTGATTGGTTCTTGGGTTTTGTTGGGCGGGAAAAAATGATTTTGGGTAAGTTGGCAGCTTTGGCCCCTCAAGTTATACTTCACCAAATTTCCTATTTCAGCCCTTGTCATTCTATTCTTGTAATACAACTTGAGGTTTGGAAATTTTAGTCCCTCAAGTTGTATTTTCTCCACTTGGTTAACTTTTGACTTTGTCGGGGTTGACTTTCCTGTTGACTTTTTGACTTTGACTGACTTTGGCTTCGATTTGACTTTGTCTTTTCCATTCCATGCTTGGTTTTGTCGTTTTTGGCTTTGTTTTTCGTCATTTTGTTTGATATCCGTTTCCTGCACAATACAAATGCCAAACAAACATATATTTGGCAGTTTTTGTCTGTTTTTGGTCATTTAGGCTCGTTTTTAATGTAGAAAGGTATGTGTAATTAAGCACATACCACCTTCCTCCTGTTCGCCAAGTAGAATTCCAAATCGATCTAATTCCATGAGCGACACCTGTAGCCAGAGCACCCTATAGATTAACTCCTTCAGAATTGCATGAACTATCTAACCAACTTTAAGAATTATCAGATCGAGGTTTTATCTGACCAAGTACTTCGCCTTGGGGAGCTCTTATCTTATTTGTTAAAAAGAAATATGGATCTTTCAAAATGTGTATCGATTACCGGGAGTTGAATAAAATTACCGTAAAGAATCGTTACCCATTACCCAGGATTGATGACTTATTTGACCAACTTTAAGGTTCGAGTGTCTACTCAAAGATTGACTTAAGATCAAGCTATCATCAACTAAGAGTTAGGGATGAAGATATTCCCAAGACTGCTTTCAGAACAAGATACGGACATTATGAATTTCAAGTAATGCCATTTGGTTTAACTAACGCACCTGTTGTATTCATGGATCTCATGAACCGTGTGTGTAAACCATACTTGGACAAATTCATAATAGTGTTCATCGATGATATTCTCATCTACTCTTGTAACAAAGAAGAGCACGCAAATCATTTGAGAATAATCCTAGAATTACTCAAGAAAGAGAAGTTGTATGCCAAGTTCTCCAAGTGTGATTTTTGGATTCGTATCGTGCAATTTCTTAGACACTTAATTGATAGTCAAGGACTTCATGTTGACCCCGCCAAGATTGAAGTAGCTAAGAATTGGACATCTCCTACTACCCCCCACAGAAATATGTCAATTCTTAGGACTCACCGGTTATTATCGGAGATTTATCAAATATTTCTCGAAGATTACAAAGTCTTTGACTGAATTAACCTAGAAAAACAAGAAGTAAATCTGGGGAAAAGACCAAGAGACAGCTATGTGAAGCTCCAATCTTAGCATTACCAGAAGGAAATGACGATTTTGTTGTTTACTGTGATGCATCCCATTAAGGTCAGGAGCGGTGTGTTAATGCAAAGAGAGATGGTTTATTGCATATGCATCCCGACAACTTAAGCCTAATAAAGAAAACTATACCACTCATTGATCTGGAATTAGGAGCTAGTAGTGTTCGCTCTTATTAAAATTTGGTGGACATATCTGTATGGCCCACCAAATGTATCTGGTGGCTCATCTGATCATAAAAGTCTTTCATCATATCACTTGATCAGAAACGAGTTGAACATTAGACCAACGCCAGTTTGGCTAGAAATTGGCTTGCCCAGATACGATTGTGAAATTCGCTCCATCCTGGAAAAGCAACAATGTTGTAGCTGTTGCCTTAAGCCGGAAGCGATCCGAATACAAACCACTTCGAGTTAGATCATTAGTTATGACCATTCATCCAAAATTACCATCACAAATCCTTCAAGCCCAAAATGAAGCACTCAAAGAAGAAAACATCTTAGCTGAAAACTTAAGAGGAATGGAAAAAGCATTTGAAATACGTCCTAATGGATAGATATCACTCTATTGGTATATATATAATAATATAAGCGTATATTTATTATATATGTATTAATACTCGATTAATGTATATAAAAATATAAGTGTATATCTATTATGTATATTAATATTCCAATGATAGAATACTAATGGTCATTAATTAGTTCATTTATGAAGAATTAACTATAAGGCTTTTTAATTAATGGGTAATTAAAAGTAATTATTCATATATAATTAGAAAAGTCAAAAAGTCAACACCAAGGGTGTTTTGGCTTGGTTGGTGTCCGAATATAGTAGATGGAAAGAAGAGGGACCAAAGTGTCAAGATTAGGTAGCTTTTTCCCAAAGCTATGTAACCCTAATCCTAACACTATAAATAGAGGATCCCTAGACCTCATTATTTATCCCATTCCCTTCTTCTTCTTCTTCTCCTTGTAGTCGAACCAAACAAACTCCCTTTAGGGATTTTTTTTTCGACTACTTGATGTATTTTTGATCGTGGTTCGTGGAACTAGCATTCGCGTGGTATTGTTTGATGTGTAGTGTGGATACACGTAGAAGTTACTTATCTTAGTAACTCGAAGGGTTTTAGTTTCGCATGTATTACACACATTTGTGTACTCGAAGAAGTCTCTAGTTCTTCCCACAGCTTGATTGCTATTCGGTATGTTTTCTGTTTGGAAAATGATATTTCCTCCTACTTGATGTGCCTACAAATCCTCCTACTCACAGGATCCTGATATGTGTCAGAACTGACGGTTTGGATGCGGAGAGATAATGAGTGGAGAAAAAATATAAAATATTATTGTGTGTGTAGGAGGATATGTAGGAATATATTGTAGGAGGATATAGCAACACTATGTTTTATGTTAATTATAAGTGCTATATGTGTTTTATTTCGCTGCGTAGATCGTTTAATATTTAGGTAATATTAGGATTTTAGACCATGATTTCCAACAGTGGCATCATGAGCCGTTCATATAGCGTTATAATTACATAAAAAAAGGGTAGAATACCTAAATTACACATATTTTGTGATATTTTCTTGTTTTTTATGTGCAATTTATTTTAAGAATTTATTTAGTGAAATAATTACTACTATAAAACACATAAAATCTGAAAATATAAATATGATATGTATTTATGGAAGATCCGGCTAAATATAAACACATATTTTTGAATATTTCTTGCCTTTTATGTGAGAACCTATTTTAGAAAATTATTTAGTGAAATAAATTTATCCTAAAAATCACATAAAAATAGAAATAAAATATGGTCATATTTTACATCATTTGTTTCACTTATTATAAATGCATGTATTATAATTTGCGAATTTGAATATATTGTAGCTTATTTATTACTTATAAATTGTCAACCATGGATTACGTGCATGTAAACCATGGTTATTAAGCTAAATATATTTTATGCATACTTGTTTAGTATGGTATGCATGAGATCATTACGTGAATTAATTGATTAATTGCAAAAGATGAGAAGACTTTTGTTGAATTATTGTTTTAATTGCGTAAATGATTTTGTTTAGTATGATTAATTTGGTAAATATGTTTTGCATGTTTATATTATGGTGTCTTTCTTATATAAAATGCAAAAATGATTTTCAAAATTAATATGGACTAAAAGTACATGATTAAAAAGCTTATTGTACGTATATTGATATGTACACTTTGCTAAATCATGGACTGTATACGTAAATTTGTTAAATCTTGCAAACGTTCTATAACGCAAGGGTTTAGTGGTTTCCGCAAGGGAACCCACGACGGAACAACGCAAGAATAAACAATTTTACATAAACGTTTTAACCATATTTAAAGTATGTCGTAATCGTTACTAGGGTTTGATTATTTTCCGTGGGGAATTAACGTTATCTGTAGTAAGATCGCTTATACTTAGAAATATTGTAAACATGGTAACCCTAATTTTATAAATGGCAAGTGGTTTATAAAATTATAGGATTTCTATTTATAGAAAGATTTTAAAACAAAATTAGAAATGTTTTAAAATAACTAGTGTTATAAGGTTGTATGTATGCTTCCTTATACACATTTTTGGTAAACTTGTTTTTATCAAAATATTTATACCCTTAAAATTAAGTCATTTTCCATCCATGTATGAAATCACTTGAATTTGCTTTTTATTCTAAGACAATCTTAGGTGAATTTCAAAACAAGGTAATATAACAATTGTATGGTTAGACATGAGACTGTAAAATTACTAATTTTGTATTGGATGACTAATATCGAGTATGGTTGGTCAGACCTTAGACCCGAGGCATACGATAGGGTTAAACATGCTACTTGACATTGTAATGATAGATTATGATGCCTTGTGCCCCATAATGGCTAAGAGTTGCACATGTTGGCAATTATCTCCTGCAGATTACCTTTTGAGTAATACCGTTTCTAGTAGATCAACTACATTAATGGTAGAACGTCAAGATGGATCTTAGACCCTTGTAAAATTAATTATTTATTTATATAAACATGGGTAGTTAATTTTTAAGGGATGTATTATCAAAAATACTAAAAATGAACTTTGCAAGTTCTTTTAATGTATTTATGCAACGTATATCGTAAACAAAGGTTTGTTCTTACTTGTGGAAGACAAACTGTGTCTATTTTCCTTGGGAAAATAAGACTATTTCCTATACCTTTTACTTGTAAAAAGTTATAATAGGAATGAAAGACGAAAATATCACCGCAAAACTAGAAAAGGCAATAACTAGAAAACTCGTGTCTATAGTTGTTTACTTAACCCGATAAGAGGCGTTATACATCATTGTGGTAAAGTGAGCGGATAAAGGAGGAATTGCATGCCAATTTTTCAAGTTAATAAATAGCTTAGATGGCTAGAACTTAAACACACTTACTTGCATATCTAAGTCCTGGCTTACTACAGTATCATGTGATCACATTAGCAATAATGTGTAGATATTCAACAAATGGAAAGATAAATTGTAAATTACATTCACTAGTGAAGGAACACTCACAATGTTGTCAGATCCAGTGGGAGTAATGCATTTTATAAAAGAAAATGACAAACTTGCAATGTTATCAAATTCAGTGGGAGTTATGAGTTGTTTATCTCAAAACATCTTACTTCTTACTGGCGTGGGCTGAATAATAATTAATTTCCATGTGTGAAACATCTTCGTTTAGTAAGAATCACCGTATATTATCTTTGATAACTTGTTGCCTTTAAGATGTCACTTTCGTTTAATGTTATCTTTGATAGTTATGCACGATTCCTTATTAATAGATGAAGTTCTAGATACACTAGCTATAAGCTTGACACTGCCATATTGTCGATACAAACAAACTAACTAGTGTGGTGTTGTTTTATGCAAAGAAGTTGTACCCTGCACAAGTGGGAAAAATCTTTATTGTGTGTAAGGAATAACTTAGAACAATATGACTAATGGTTTCTTGACTGCAAAGTAAGAAAACTATTACTCTACTAGAACTCCTACACATTTAATGTATGTAGCCCTATTTAGAAAACATGTCAAGATAAAAGGAAAGCTACATGATTATGGTTTCTTGGAAATCATAAACATGAAGGTTGAGATTAACTTAAAAGTACTATTGATTTACTTTAGTTTAATAATTGTTATGTCTTCTTGTTAAAGACATGTACATGAAGTCATTAGCTTGTTCAAAGACTTATAACAAATAGTAATATATTGGATGTTTATGTCTACTTGGTAGCACATACACATTAAGTCATTGACTTGATCAAAGACTTATAAGAGAATGCAATTGGCTTAGTAATACTATTGATACCATTACGTTTTAACTTAAGTTGGTATAATAGGAAAAGCCATAAAGTATTAAATCAATCTAATTGGATTACCACAAGTTTATGGTATGTCCAACAAGGGTAATCAAACTCTATAATGATATTATTTGATTCTTGATGACCTTAACTTATTTAACTTTTAGAAGATATCAAGGTTAGGTATTTGAGTATATCATGGATATACCCAATTAGACCCCAACCTAGAAGGTTAATTAAGATAAAATGAGACGAATCTCATTGTGTCTTGATTGAAGTTCTAAATTTGGTAAAAATCTCTTAAAGATTATTATTGACAAATGCCTAGAACTGTTAAGTGTATATTGTTGGATACCTAAAGGAAACGATGGGATGCCAGTTCTATAACTACATGAGAACAAAGTTTTTGTTGCTCGTCATGCTGAGTTATTTGAGAATAGTCTCAAATGTACAAGAAGCGAGTGGGAGTATTGTAGGTCTTGAATTAATTCAAGAAGAAGATACATAAAACCTTCTAAACGTACTAGCGAATGTCATACTAAGGCTAAACATGAAAATGATGAACCTTAGAATGATGTTATTCATATTCATAGATCCGCATGGATACCTCATGATATGTTTCTATATAAATGGTGAGGATTATGAGTTAGAGGATCATTGTGAACCTGCTAATCATAGAAGATGCATTATTAGATCTTAGATTTAATGAATGACTTAAAAACTATGAATGAATAGATGATGTCCAAAAAAAGATAATCATATTCTTGGAATTTGTTTTATCTTTAACCTATCATTTTAATGATGAGGTTTAAATGAGTTTCCTTTTATAGAAGACTCATAAGGACAATATTTTGTATACATATTTATTGAACGTCAAATGACATAAGTGTTTACTCATTCTCAAGAAATTGACTATGATTAAAGCTTCCTCATTTACGAACTTTAAATATATAAAGATGATTAAATTGTCATACTTGTTTTCTTGAAGGAAATATGACAAATTCAATTTCAAGAACTCTTTATTAATTGATTACTTTGCAAGGACGATATGTAATCAAATAAGGTTTTGTGAATCCAATATAATCTTTAGAAATTATACAAAAATACTAGAATCCAAGTATAGATTAAAAGCATGCATCTAATGAGCATAATCTTAAGTTTAATTGTTAAATAAATCACTTCTTGGATTTGATTTTTAATTATAAATAAGATATCTCATGAGTACATCTCAAAGCTAGTGGGAGTAAATTTGTTTTTACTTTTCTAAAATAGATTATGTTATTAAACATAATTAGAAACAATTTATTTATCTAAGTAAGATTTTATCCCTTAGAGTGAAATAAAGGTTCTTGTAAGTATTTTAGGAAATGAAACGTGCAACCTTGGCATGATACATATGGTGAAGTATGTCCGAGTACAATATGAAATATCATTGAGTGAAACTCAAATGATCTATCTCATTTGGTGAGATTGAACACATGAATTGAAACTTTAAGTCCTACTAAAGGATTCATAATGTACATCATATTGTGTATGGGTGATTTGACAACATTGGAATCTAACTAAAAGATATTAGAAGGAAAATTTTGATTAACGTTTAAATCAGGAATTCATTCCTAGAATTAATAATGAAGATACTATGGATATACATTGTGGTAATCATAGTAAGATCATTATGATCAACACACCTTGAGTTTGTGTGATATCCAAACATTATTATAGAAGTGTTCATAATTTACCGAAGGTTAGCATAGTGTTGTTTGTATACACTAGTGCTTGTTTTAATTGAGATGATACTCAATCTTTTTAGAAGCAAGTTTTCATCTTATATGCTAACATTGTTGGCTACATATGCTCAGTTTAAAAGCATAGTTGCATAATACTATATTAAAAGAATAAGAATGCTTTACAGTTTGGAAAACTATTGAGATGACTATTTTCATTTTGTTTTATGTATGTCATACATCTTATAGAAAGTCATGTAACTAGACTCATATAAGTAATACTTACAAGTGAGTGCACACTTACAAAATAACAATCATCATGATTATTCAAAGTACTTCACTATTTGTGAATTTTTTGAAATAAGTATTCTCCAAGTCCCACAAGATCACGACCTAGTTGAGTTGTTCATGGAATCTATGCCTTACCAATAATTGTGATTTTTGTGGATAAAGACATTTAACTAGGATCATCATGCACTGATTATAACACCCCCATTTTTGACATATAGCAGCGAAAGCTAATATGAGGTATTATTTCATAGTACAACAGTCATAATCATAGAAAATGACTCAAAAGAGACGTTTTTAAAAGATAAGTTATCATTCATTATTTCATTAGAGTTTTTACAAACAGAGGTCCCAAAATCTACATGAAAACATAAAGTTTGAATGATAACAATTTAGCCATCTTAAAGTCCGTGCCACTCCATGCCATAAGTTGCTCAAATACCTGAGATAAACATGCTAAAAAGGTCAACACAATGGTTGAGTGAAATTGATAGGCTTATGTTAAATAGTTTAAATACAAGTCATCATAAACAGTGGGTTACGTTGTTATACACCCATAAGTTTAATAATTGCAATGAGTATAATTATTATAGAAAAAAATATTATTGCCCTAAGCTCATGACACCAAGGCCATGAGAAAACCAATAATCACAAGAAGTTGCCCCAACGGATGCCTTTGCCAAACACCCACATAGTGATTAAAATGAAGTACGTTTGGTTATCAGAAAGTATAGGTACACCAACGGGGAAGTTCAGTCCCAAATAGATCTATTTACATCATTCGCGCTTACTTCGAAAAGTAATTAACGGTTCATGACAGTGGGGTCTTAATGGCAAAAGTAAGGACTTAGGCAATAATATATCAGGATAACATATAGTTGGAAAAAATACTTGTATTCATGATTTATAGCATGTATCCCCCTCGCGGGTTTATGAAAATATTAGAAGATTTAAAATGCGAGGCTATGAACTCACCTTAACAGGGAAAATCTGATTGATAGCAAAAGTATATCAAGTGAAAGTAACGGCCTCGTTACGCAACCTAGGATAATATGTCAAGTCTTAGTGTGATGTTTTATGTTTCAAAACTTTATAAAGTTTAACGTATTACTTTGATTTATTAATTTATGGAAATATTGTATCACTGTTCGGGCCATCATAATTCAGAGGTCATGTAGTAAACGTTTGAGGAGCCAGGACACTTTAAATCGTAAATCCAACAAACTCGTCAAAACCTATACTCAATTGAAAATCCTCACATGAAGCTCCCTAGTAACGTGATACGATAAAATTTTAAGTTTTTTCCAAAGTTAGTCGATGATAAATTACGTTAAATATATAACGTAATTGTTTTATAATGTGTCGATCGTTGATTAATAGCGATAAATATATCGGGTTTTAATAAAATCGAGTCTTATAATATTAATATATATTTTTATAATTTATATAAAAATATTATATTTTATATTTTTAAGTTTGCAAAAATGGTAATATTTACCCTTGGTTTATAAACTTTTACAAGTTTAGTCCTTTATATATAAAGTATATATAATTTAAACCTTTAACTTTGAAATTAGGCAAGATAGGTCCTTATAGTTATAACTTTAGGAAAATGACATTTTCAGCCCATCTAGTTATAAATTTCAAAAAGTTACGATTTATACCCCTTGCATGGAAATAATTTACAAATCAAGTCCAAAAAGCCATGCAAGCTTATTTTAGGGTTCCAAATGATATTTTCAGGTTATAGCTTATTAGAATAAGCAAAAATAAGATGTTCTAACGTAACAAAAGTTTAGAAAAAGGATTCGTTAGCTAGAAAATCAAAACGGGTTGTTTTTAGGGTTTTAGTAAAAAACACATAGGTTTGAGGATTCAAGGCTTCAAACAGGAGTTTATATATGGTCTTAAGTATTATGAACATTCTAAAACAGATTATGAGCTTATTGAACAAGATTTTGAGCTTACTTGAGCTAAAATGGGTCGAATGAGGGTTTTGGGTTCATACGCCTATAAACGACTTCAAGGGCTTCCTTCTCTAGATTCTTGGCTTCTATTTTAATCTTAGGGACTTCACTTGATCCTCCTTGGTCTGAGTTAGAACTCAATTTGAGTGGTGATGAGTTTTTGAGGTATGATTTGAAAGAGTGTGTTTCGACTATATATAGGGTTTGAAAACCCTTAGTGCCTAAGTTTTACACCATTGAGGCCAAGATTACTTGGTGTAGGGATCAAGGGCTGTAGGTAGATAACTAAGGAAGGATATAGGTGATTCATGGAAGCTAGGAGAGTAGTTATGCAAGGTGGTAAGGGTGTATGAGGGTTCGGTTAGACAAGGGTGACAAGGAGGTGATAAGGCTAAACTTGGTGGCCAAGGTAGTGATGGAGCTGTTTGGTTACTTGCTTAGTGACGTGGTGGTGCTTGAGGTGCTTGGTTGCATAAAAATGGGCCAAAATGAAACAAAAAGGTGTCGGGTTTGTTTTTGGTTTCAGGTTAGGATTTTTAGGGTTGAATTTGAGTTAAGTTTAGGGTTTAAGATAGTTTAATGTTAGGATTAGGGTTTAAGATTAAGGTTTAGGGTTTAGGATTAAGGTTTAAGATTTACTTTTAAGGTTTAGGATTTAGTTTTAGGTTTAAAGTGAAATTAGGGTTTTAGGGTTTCATTTAGGGTTTACGGTTTTAGATTAGGGTTTTAAGATGTCTTAAGGTTTAGGTTTAGGGTTTAGAAGTCATGCATTAAGTGTTTGTACCTTGTGTTAAAGTGGTAGTAAGAAACTAAAGTGATTTAGGAGGTAAAATGACCTAGTTTGGTTTTCTTGCATTTTTGACTTGTACATTGTACTTTAAAAGGTTATACTAGGGTTTAGAAGGGAAATATTATTCAAATGTTGTGTATTTTACACTTGTACACATGCTTGATGGCTTACACATTCATTTTATATGTATACATTACATATAATTAGGGTTAAATATAAACATTAATGGATAAAGTCTGTTTTGATATATCCTTGTAAATGGTACGTTAAATGGATAATGTACTTGGTAAAAATGATATTAAGATATAGACTTGACATATTAGGATGTTTACATGATATACACATAGATATAGATGGCATTGGTGGAGGTTGTGTGAGCTCGTTTACTTTAGAGATGCAAGTTATGTTGCATAATGAGATAAAGCACAAATTTCCCTGTAAAAAGGTGGTATATATATAATAGATGAATATTACAGTGCATCTAATTTAATAGGTGGATAATTACATTGATGAAATTACGGGTTGTTATAGTCTCCCTCCCTTAAAAGAAATCTCGTCCCGAGATTTAGTTGTATGCTGGAGTGATGTTTGAAAACAGATGTGGATACATGGAACGAATTTGATCTTCGCGTTACCATGTAAATTCTGGTCCTCTTTTGGAGTTCCATCTTACTTTGACTATAGGAATATGACTTTGTTTCAGTTGTTTGACTTCTCGATCCATGATCTCTACTAGTTCTTCCACAAAGTTAAGTTTGTCATCAAGCCGAAGCACTTTCATTAGAATGACAAGGGATTCATCAGATAAGCATTTCTTTAGATTAGAAACGTGGAAAGTACTGTGGATATTACTGAGCTCTTAAGGAATTTCAAGTTTATATGCCACTAGGCCAATCCGTTCAAGGATTTTGAAAGGTCTAATGTACCGAGGGTTAAGCTTTCCTCATTTTCCGAATCGGATTTTAACATAACACGATCTCCAACTTGAAATTCTAAAGACTTTCATCTTATATTGGCATAACTTCTTTGCCGATCTCTTGCAGCTTGCAAGCGTTGTCAAATTTGCACTATCTTTTCAGTGGTTTTAAGGATTATTTCTGGTTTCGTAAGTTGAACATCTCCAGCTTCGGCCCAAAAAACAGGTGATCTGCACTTTTAACCATAAAGTGCCTCAAATGGCGCTGCCTTAATACTGGCATGGTAACTGTTATTTTAAGAAAATTTTACTAATGGTAAGTGTTTTTCCCATCCTTTTCCAAAATCTATAACACAGGCTCGAAGCATTTCTTCAAGTGTTTGGATGGTTCTTTCACTTTGCCCATCAGTTTCGGGATGATATGGCGTACTCATGTCTAATTGAGTACCCAAAGCACTTTGTAATGATTGCCAGAATCTGGATGTGAAATGACTGTCACGATCCGAGATGATAGATATTAGCACTCCATGCCGGGAGACTATTTCCTTTATGTACAATCTTGTAAGGGTTTCCATACTATTTGTCTCTCGGGTAGGGATGAAATGTGCAAATTTGGTAAGGCGATCGACAATGACCCAGATTGTGTCATGTTCGTTTGAAGTTTTGGGTAGTTTTGTGATAAAATCCATCGTTATTCTTTCTCACTTCCACATAGGAATCTCCGGTTGTACTAGTAAGCCGAATGGCTTCTGACATTCTGCCTTAACTCTAAAACATGTCAAACATTTGCCAACATATTCAGCGATGATTGCCTTCATGTTAGACCACCAATAGAGTTTCTTTATATCCTAATACATTTTGTTAGAACCTGGGTGAATGGAATATTTCGATTTATGGGACTCATGCATGATTAAGTCTCTCAGATTACCAAAGAGTGGTAACCAACTTCGATTCTTGATACATCGGGTTCCATTAGGACGTATTTCAAATGATTTATCCATTCCTCGTAAGTTTTCAGCCTTGATGTTTTCTTCCTTGAGTGCTTCAGTTTGAGCTTTGAGAATTTGTGATGGTAATTTTAGATGAATGGTCATAACTAATGATCTAACTCGAAGTAGTTTGATTCGTTCCTTCTGGCTTAAGGCATCTACTACAACATTTACCTTTCCAGGATGGTAGCGAATTTCACAATCGTAATCTGAAAGCAATTCTAGCCAACGGCATTGTCTCATGTTCAACTCTTTTTATCAAGGATATGCTGAAGACTTTTATGATCAGTAAACACTATTGCTCCTAATTCAAGATCATGAGTGGTATAGTTTTCTTCATTAGGCTTAAGTTGTTGGGATGCATATGCAATAACCTTCTCTCTTTGCATTAACACCGCTCCCTGACCTTGATGGGACGCATCACAGTAAACAACAAAATCGTCATTTCCTTCTGGTAATGCTAAGATTGGAGCTTCAGATAGCTTTTGTTTTAGCAATTGGAAAGGCAACTCTTGGTCTTTTCCCTAGATATACTTCTTGTTTTTCTGGGTTAATTCAGTCAAAGACTTTGCAATCTTTGATAAACCTCCGATAATAACCGATGAGTCCAAAGAATTAACGTATTTATGTGGGTGTAGTAGGAGATGTCCAATTCTTAACTGCTTCAATCTTGGCGGGGTCAACATGAAGTCCTTGACTATCAATTATGTGTCCAAGAAATTACACGATACGAATCCAGAAATCACACTTGGGGAACTTGGCATACAACTTCTCTTTCTTGAGTAATTCTAGGATTATTCTCAGATGATTTGCGTGCTCTTCTTTGTTACAAGAGTAGATGAGAATATCATCGATGAACACTATCATAAATTTATCCAAGTATGGTTTACACACACGATTCATGAGATCCATGAATACAACAGGCGCGTTAGTTAAACCAAAGGGCATCACTTGAAATTCATAGTATCCGTACCTCATTCTGAAGGCAGTCTTGGGAATATCTTCATCCTGAATCTTAGTTGATGATAGCCTGATCTTAAGTCAATCTTTGAGTAGACACTCAAACCTTAAAGTTGGTCAAATAAGTCATCAATCCTGGGTAATGGGTAACTATTCTTTACGGTAAGTTTATTCAACTCTCGGTAATCGATACACATCCTGAAAGATCCATCTTTCTTTTTGACAAACAAGACAGGAGCTCCCCAAGGCGAAGTACTTGGTCATATAAAACCTCGGTCTGGTAACTCTTAAAGTTAGTTAGATAGTTCCTGAATTTCTGAAGGAGCTAATCTATAAGGTGCTTGGGCTACAAGTGTCGCTCCTGGAATTAGATCGATTTAGAATTCTACTTGGTGAACGGGAGGAAGGCCATGTAGATCTTCAGGAAATTTTTTTGGGAATTCTTGGACTACTGGGATATCTTCTAGTCTTTTCTCGTCTGACTTCTTTTCCATTACTTGGATTATGAAAACTTGACAACCTCGGGATATATATCTTTCGGTTTTTATACAGGAAATGAGACTTAGTCGGGTTTTACTTTGATTACCTTGGATGATCAAAGTTTCACCGTTGATTGGGATGTGGGCGACTTTCTTATCACAGATAATTCTAGCATGATACCTGGATAACCAATCCATACCAGTGACGACGTCAAAACTACCAAGTTTGATCGGCATAAGATCAACTTTGAAAGGTTGGTTTAACAAAGTCAGAGTTGCACCCTGAATAATGGTGTTTGTGCTTACTAGGTTTCCGTCAGCCATTTTGATATTGTAAAAGGTATCTATTGTAATGGGTGGAATATTTAGCTTAGAGGCAAGAGATATGGATACGAAGCTTTTATCGGCTCTAGAATCAAATAATACTCTAGCTAGATGTTGGTTTAGAAGGAACATACCCATGACTACGTTCGGGTCTTGGTGAGCATTCTTATCCCTCAACATGTAGGCTCTTCCTTGGGCATTGTTGGTGGTGGTCTTTTGGCACTGATTTGCATAATGCCATTTCTCTCCATAGGCCTGACAAGTAACTATCACTGGTAGCAGATTACTTCTAGTGGCTGGCCCTTTGTTTCTATAGTTCTTGGTCAGATGGCCCACCTTATTGCAAGTATTACACTTGATAGTGCAAGGTCCTATGTGATGCAGAGTGAATTTCTTACACAAAGGACGGTTTCCAGTATACCTATTGTTTTCAGTTGGGGTGGCAGCATAAGCCCTGAAGGTTTTCTGTCTTCTGTTTTGTTATGGTTAGTGATTATTGTAGCAGTTGTTGATGTTGGTGTTACGGTAGTTGTTGTTGTTGAAAGTTCTTCTATCGTCAAACTTTCGTTTATGATCACTTGATACTTGCACCGGAGTGTGCTTTGTTACCTGATCCATTAGCCTATGGGCTATTATAATGGCTTCCTCTAGAGTTTGAGGTTTAGAGGCGGTAATATTCCCTTCAATACTTCGAGGCAATCCCCCGATGAAAACTTCCATCATCCATCATTTTTCTTAGAATCTGCACCATAAGTGGGACATAGAGGTTGCCAATTTCTGGAAAATCATCTTACATATGTCTTAGATCATTCCCTTCATATCAGCTTTTAAAAATTCGTCTTCTATCTTTTGGACTTCAGTTCGGGGACAGTACTTCTTTATCAAAATCTTCTTGAATTCAACCCAGGTAATCTTGTAAGCTTCTTCTATCCCAATAGATTGGGTAAAAGAATTCCACCAGAATAGAGCTTCTGCAGTTAAAGTACCAGTAGCAAACTTCACCTTGCAGTCTTCGGTACAGTTGCTACGGGAAAACACTGATTCAGTTCACTCAAACCAGCGGATAAGTCCAACAGCTCCTTCTGAACCTTTGAAAATGATAGGTTGGCAACTCATGAACTCTTTGTAGCTAAACTTTCTTGCTACATGAGCTTCTCTTTCTCCGGTGTTCCTATTGGTATTGTCAGCATTTGCGATTGTTGCAGCTTGTGCTTCCAGAGCTGTGGTAACACTGTCAGTGATAGGTCACATGAATCTTGAATCAATCATATCAACATGTAAGATTAGAGAGAATGAGGGCAAGTAAAGGGAAAATTCAAATCTTATTATGGAGGGAAAATGAGAGTTAATTACAAGGGCATCACCCTCTAATGAAGATTAGAGGGCTATTTATAGGCAATAGGAGGGAGGCTTCCCTTCCTTATTTTCCTAACTTGTCAATACTAGTCCCTAGACTTTGGTTATTATGCTATTTCTTACTTAAAGCATAATAAACCTTATTACAAGCTATATTAAACTAAACAAAATAAAGTCTAATAACAAAATATAATAAAACCACATAATCGACACTTTTCATAAACCTAACAATCTCCCCCTAAGGGTCGATTATTCTGGGCGTTCCCTCCTTGGTCCAAGTGGTCTTCCATTCACGTACATCTCCCATCTTCTCATTTGATCTCGATAATTCAATCGAACTTCAATCTCTTCTTCAAACAACTTAAGAAACTCAACTTCATCATTTGTGAGTTCTTTTTGCACATAGCCATACTTGACATCATTATAATAACTCTTTAGTCCTTCAAGCGTTCTTCTCAGTGTTGCATCACAAAACTTATGTATCTTTGAATGTCTCATCACCCTTTTCTCTTTCTTGCTATTAGTGTAAATGTTTCCATGTACGGGCTCATAGACAATAGAAAACACATCATATTCTTCAATTCCTGGGAATGTAATTGTTGGTGCAGTGAGATTAATCCTTCTGTTATAGCTTTCTCATTCCAAGTTGAAAAGTGTGCACTCTTTCCCAAACAATGAACTCCAGATGAACACTGATAGAGACCATAACCATCAAGTATTACATAATCAGGTACCTAGTTATTCACGATCAGCAGATACATTTTTCTCAAGTGTCATTCTTAATGAGGTTCTTGTAATCTGGCCGGTTATAGAAACATCAATCATTAGCTCTCATGCCCACAATCATTGTATAAAATTATGTCATGACCTAATTCCCAGTATGTCTTGATGACTTAAATGATCTTAGAGTTTGAATAGATCTCTTCCTTTGGTCTTCCAGGTTCTTTCTGTCTCCTTATGTAGAAGATCTTCGCATGAGGATTCTTCTAGTTTTCAACACCATATCTTGCATAAGGATTAAACTTCTTTATACACTTATTAACCCATCTGGAAGCCCGTTCTTTAATATCATCATCATTAAAGACAATTGCTAGAAATTTATAAAGTGACAAAACTATCTTCTAAGGACCTGAATTTCCTTTCTTTCAAGTACAAAAGGTCTTGATTGATCAGAGATAGTGTTGGATCTTCAGGATCTCTTTGACAGCTTTGAACTAATGGTGTGATCTTTTGTGGATGTAGAGAGACAAGAATTTCCTTCTTGCTTTCCCAAACATGTTACTTTGCAAGAAATTCATCATCTGATCAATGTGATACTGATTTCATCACTTCCTGAAGTAACATCTTTCTTACCGATCTCATCCGCCATCTTCTTCAACTTAGCTTCATCAATTGTCCAAATAGATCTCTTCATGATGTCTTGTGTTACTTGCTTAGTTTGGACTCTCATCATCATCAGAAGCATAAGAATCTGTCTAGAAATCAAATTCATCATCTTGTTCTTGATTACCTGAATTAGAAGGACCTGGTTCCTCTTCATTAACTTATCCAGACGATGACTCTCCAGATACATATGCTTCATACTCTGATTTATTCTGCCTTTTTGCATTATTCTCCCCCTCAGGATGAACATCATCATGAGGATCGTCCTGATCTCTTGTGAGAACGGCAGAAGATCTACATGCAGTTTGTGGTACCTGAGTCTTCTCAAACTTCATCTGGAGAGCCAACCAGATTGCCTATGACCTTGTTTGTTGTAAACAAGGATCAGCCTTATAGCAAGGTATAATTGATATAGTTGTTTCTGGAATAAAGGAATGGATTGAACTTTGCCGATGCACATGAAGAATATGACCCGACATATAACTACGTACAGATGCATCAACTAAATAAGGAATAGCATTGTCAATTGCATTTTGAATCTGTGATGATATATGTGCCTGCATACGCCCACGTTCTTGCAAGATAGCTTTGGAGATTAATCTTTCCGTTAACAATGTTTTCGCTTTAGAAGCGTTTGCAACAGCAACATCAATTACATTCTTATTGTTTGACACAACTTTAGCAAATGTATTATCTGTTTGCTTATTTTTCCTAACATAAACTGCTTCTTTCTTTGCTTCATTCTTAAAAACATCTAAGACACTGGTCTTAACATGTGAATCTCTACTCTTTGGTCTTGTAACACTAGATGTAGCATTCATTCTTGTAGAAGATAACAAATTCTTAGTCTTGTTTGTTTGTGATTCTTGTTGTGTGACAACTCTGTACATTCCAGGGCTAATGACATTTGTGTTTTGATGTGTCCCTGTTTGTTTGTTATGTGAAGTCTGTAAAGTGACTGGTTTTGACTCAACATGGTTTTCTTTTGTTTTTAAAACAACCGTCCTGCTTTGATAACCAATTTTTATTTAAGGGTGTGACACAAAGAAACGATTGAGAACCATGTGTCTTGTCAAACTTAGTATTCACAGACTTACCATTTTCACCATTTTTCATTCTAGCTTTCAACTCAGATATGGTATCTAAAAGATTCTGATTCTCAGACAATAGCAACCATATCATAAGTTTTCTTAGATGACATGATTAATTAACATCATCCATTCCTTTTGATTTGAGAACCGAGTCCTTTTGTTATTGGAATAGAAAAGCTTTTTATATTCTATATTGCATTATCTCGTTCTTTACAAGATTGTCTTTAAAACCCAAATACACGTTCTCATCCTCAAGTTTCTTTATTCTAGAAATCTAAGAGAAATCAATAGGATTTTGAGGGTTTTTAATACTTCGATAAATCCCATTTAGGTTTTTCATTTTCAATTTGAATTTTCACTCAAAAATCAACCCTTTTGTTTTTTTCACACTTTGAACATCTTTCTCAAGAAATTTGATTCATTGCTTTCAAACCCACTGAATCTCTAAAGATTTCTTTTGACTTGTTCAAGTTCATCATGTAAATGACTTATCAACATATTCATGTTTACAACACACATAGCTCAATATCATGTTTGAGTGATGCTCCAAAGTTATCTTTCAACAAATCAATTTGCACCTTTCATCTCATCAAGATAAACAATCATTTTGCTCAAACGCATCTTTCATTTATTTTATATCCCTTTGAAATAGATTCTGAAATCCATCAAAGTAATCCAGTATTTCATTAAGAAGTGGTTTAACTTGATCTCGACAAAAATCATTAAGAGCTAATTCTTCCTTTGATGTATAAAACATGCTTGCCCTTTTCGTTCTTTTTATCAACAGAACCAACATTCCAAATCCAACATTTATATTGAATAATTCATTGATCAAAGGTAACTCACTTGGCATTGATTTTGTTTCCAGAATCTTAACAAAGGGAATATAAGAAGATGAAGAACATGTTTGTACAACGAATGATTCTTTTTGAGGAACAAAGTCATTATAAAGCGCATTCAATTGTTTGTAATCAATTGTCCAACAATTTTGTTTGTTCGCAACAGCAATTGGATCATTCATTTTCTGTTGACTTTTGAAAGCATCCTCTAGAGTTTCCTTAGAATCTATAACATTCAAAGGATTTTCTATATTTACCAGTCCTAGATGCAACTATAACTTTTTGGAATTTGAAATTTGCTTGTCTGAGTGATATAAGGATTTCCGATACTCCAAACCAGTTTTTTAAATTTTGACCATAAACAGAAAATGGTTTTTAGGACCGAGCATTTACATTGCTTGTAAAGAATTACCAATTTCAAAAACAAAACAACCATTCTTTTTAGTTTTTCCTCAAGATCAAGAATGTATCATGAATTACATTATTCTCGTTTTTCACTCATTTTTCATTTAAAATAAATTGATTGTTGTAATCCTCATTTTTCTGTTTGAAATGTTTGACCTCTTGACTCAACTTATCTCATTGTTTTTCGAGATCTCATCTCGATCACGATATAATTGAGACTCAGCTTGTTTTTGAACACGTTTTGCCCTTTCATCAGCTTCAAGAAATTCTTTTAGATAATTGTTATCCTTGGTTATGTTTTCCAAAACCCGATTCCTTTCCTTATACATCTCAATCTGACTGGTCAAAGTCATATTTTGTTGTTGGACCTTTTGAGCAAATCTTTGTTGTTTTGCAGCTTCATCATATGCATTCCTAGCAAGTGTTTCTAATGCACACTGATCATAAACATGTGTATCTTTTTCAACACTGCCACTATTAACATTTCCTTTGACAGAATCAAATTGAATATTGCTATTAATTTGATCATCATCAATGGTACTGTTAATAATTTTAGTATGAGTTGGATACATTTGTTCATCATTCTCATTGATGGATGAAGATTGTACCTCGCATGATACAAACGCAGACTCATAGCATGGACTCATCATAGAATTTGAACAGCTGGTTGAATATGGCCATTAAGCATATGTTTGGCACTAGTTCTCTCAGATTTCTTCCATCCTTGAAGCATCAGCAAAGAGAAAATCATTCTGCTCATCGGTAAGAATTACACCGGCTTCATCCTGTTTTGCCAACAACATTTGCTCCATGAAAAACGTCAATCACGAACCCTTGGCTTGGGATAATTCCTAGCATAATGTCCTTTTCCACCGCAGTTATAGCATTGACCCGTTGAAGTATTGCCTGGAGTCGGAGTTCGAACAATCCTTTGAACATTTGCAGTCTCATTTGTAGCATTCATTCCCTCAACAACTTCTCCTTGAACATAAGCTCGTCTATTATTTCTTCCAACATTACCAGAATTTCTGCTTTGAATATTCACCCTGTCACCTTGAACGACTGCTTGATTTCTGGTATTAGACGAAGCACGAAGACGATTGTTTGTTGGATTAGAGAAATTTTGAGTAATGGCTTTGGCAAGTAACAACATAGCAGATGCTAGGGGATCTTCAGAATGGTTGTGAACATCATCCTGCTCATACTTCATAATCAACTATAGATGAAGGATGTGTCACATAAATAAGAAAGTGTTTTCTGGAAGAGAACCCGTATATGCCTTCTAGAGCCAAAGGATCATGAGACTTTTCTAACTTCTTTGCCCTTGAAGCATTAACCAATTTCTCAAATTGTAAAAGATAATCAAAAAGATCATCGAACGAATCAACTGTCAATCGCTTAGCCAAACGAACATGAGTCAGATATTTCAACCATTCTGGTTGCAAACTATTCAGAAACTTTATGTTAACTAAAACAGTTGGAAACTTCATGTTTGTTTCGTTCAAATCATTCATTAAACAGAGCAAAACGATTTGTAGACTGAAACTAGTGACTCTCCGCGGTTCATCAACAAATTGATCAAATTCATTTGTAAACCGCGTTTCTCTGTCAACTTGGTTTTGTATAGTTCCCCTCATCAAACGTTCAACACGAGCCCATATTTCCTTGGCCGTCTTACAAGAATCTACAGAATTGTAAATCTCATTAGGAATAGAAAGAAGAATCATATTCATGAGTTCCATTTCCGCATCATAGTACAATAAGTCATCTCCTTGAAGTATCCTCTATGTCTTGCAACCTTGGTAATTGTTTGAACCTGTAGTTGTGATGTTTCCTAAACACATAAGGGCCATCTTCTAGTGCTTTGATAAGCCACTTCCGGTTTTCCCTCTTGCGATTAAGAAATCGTTTGAATCTACTCGCCCAAGGTATGTAACTACCCCTTTCAAGCATGGGTGGCCTATTCTCAGAACCGGCATCAGCAAGGGATTGTTGGTATGTTTTGGATGTCGACATGTCTTAAGATTCAAAGATTGGATCTTTTTAGACAATAAAGTGAGATTTGTAGAAAAATATCCAAACCTCTGGTAACAGTAGTCAAATTCGGTAACACTGTTCACGGACAACAAGTAATCTAAAAGAATACCCTTCTCGAAACAGTGCGCTATCAAACTCAGAAATCTTTAAATAATAAACTCGGTAAACTGCAAACTACTCAAATTCGATAACACTATTCACTATAAACTCGGTAAGCCTAAATTGTTAAAATCCAACAGTTATGAATTATTAATAACCACAAATTCGATGAAACCGAATTTTATGATGACTAGATAATCCAAGTGTTCTAAAAACTCAAATTCGATGAAACCGAATTTGATTGCCGAGTTTAGTAAATCTTGAAAAACCGATATTTAACACTTCAAAACACGATAAAACCGTGAAATGAAAGTGTAAAATGACTTGTAAAGCTTATTACCGAGTTTATACTTAGTAAAATTCCCTATATCACAAATTCGATGGAACCGAATTTGTGAACTTAACAAACTCGATAAAACCGAGTTTAATACCGAATTCCTAATAAACGATTTTTGATAGAACCAAAAGATCGAATATATCTATTACACTGATATTTCGTACTGAAATTGCTAAATTTACAAGAAAAAGTCTTCCGAAACTCAAAACCACTCTACCGAGAATGCAAAGCTTCAACCGAAAATCAAAACCACACTTCCGAGAATGAAATGAACACTTCCGAGAACACAATAACGTCCAAAAAACACTAAATCTAGCCAAATCAATCCTCGAAAACCTCAATAGCACCAACCGAATTCGGAAACCATCACTTCTTGATTCTCGGTCGAACAAAATCACGCACAAACAAGTACACAACTTCTCTTTGCGTTGAAAAACCACTTGATAGGTCACATGAATCTTGAATCAATCATATCAACATGTAAGATTAGAGAGAATGAGGGCAAGTAAAGGGAAAATTCAAATCTTATTATGGAGGGAAAATGAGAGTTAGTTACAAGGGCATCCCCCCAAAGAAGATTAGGCTATTTAAAGGCAATGGGAGGGAGCTTCTTTCTTAATTTTCCTAACATTGTCAAATACTACAGTCCCTAGACTTTGTTTATTATGTCTTATCTTACTAAGCAATATAAACCTTATTACAAGCTATATTAAACTAAACAAAATAAAGTCTAATAACAAAATATAATAAAACCACATAATTGACACTTTTCATAAACCTAACAGTCAGCAACTAATTTCCTGATGGTAGCTTGAGTCATGGTTGGTGCTTCAGATGTTGATGTCCTTTTGGGAGGCATTCTATCAACATAAGACAACACGTAATAAGAATGATATCACAAGTCTTGAAATGAAATGCTTATTTTTGAACTTTAAGCATTTTTAAACAATAGTGATATTAAAATCATAGATACTTATTTGATATGGATTCTAACAAGCATCTGATTTATTAGAAGTCACGGTATGATTCATAATGATAAAGACGGAGATGTAATATAGGACACAGGATGAATATAAAACGGGATCACCATTATATTATATCATGAACGACTTGCCTTTGTACTGTACATAGTCAAAATTTGACAAGTGTTGTTATTTATACCACACATCCCGTGGCTAGGTTCTAACAAAAGCTATAACTAGTATCTAATCTAGTAGTCCGATGGTCCTTCCTAGCTATTCTTGTGTTCATAGATTGCATTCAGAATACTTTCCTTATCTTCTTGGGGACGAACCTGGATCTCCTTGATAATTTCTTCTAGATTAGCAATCCTGAAGCGAGCCAGAGCAATCTTGTTGTTATTTCCCATTTGCTTTCTTTGAAGTTTAGCAATTTGAGTACGAGACTCTCAGAGTTCAGCTTCCAGATTGTCAAAATCTTGTTGTATGATCACCCGGCCATTTCCAAGACCTTCTATTTTGTCTTCTATGTGCTCAATGTGGTCGAGAGAGAGTTCATCTAGGTGATTCAAAATTTCCTCAATTTGATCCTTGTGACGTTCCAAACTTGTCTTATGAGAGCTTTCTCGTATCTCAAATGCTTAAGGTAGGGAAAAAGTAGAGGAGGATGATCGGTCACGACCTCGTTTCTTAAGTGGCAATAGTTCCTCAGGAAGAAAGAATTCTTGAGGATTAAACATTGGAGATAACATTGAAGATGGAGGCACAATAGTTGGTGGTGGAATAGGTGATTCTTTAGCATAGTATGCATGCATGACCTTCATATAGTGGTCATCATGAAAAAGTGAAAGAGCTGGTGAAGCTATTGGAACTAAACCAAATGAGTTATTTGAAGAGCTAGAATAAGTTTTTCCTGGTGAAGCTGGGAAATAGTCCGGGGAAGCCGGGATGTAGTCAAGAAAGTTAGAGGAAAAAGCATCCTCAATATTGGAAGTAGGGTGGCTGGGAGAAGACATCACTCTGTCAACAACCTAGTGGTAAATAACATAAGTTACTTATATAATAATATAATAGTTATGTACGTTACATACTATTCCGGAAATGTAGTGGCACGGAGGACTTTCTTGGATGGAAAAAGAAAAGTAGTTATAGTTAAGGTTTCAACCTTGTTCTCTATAACCTTGGCTCTTGATACCAATCTATAACACTCCCATTTTTGACATATAGCAGCAAAAGCTTATTTAGGGTATTATTTCATAGTACAACAGTCATAATCATAGAAAATGAATCAAAAGAGATGTTTTTAAAAGATAAGTTATCATTCATTATTTTATCAGAGTTTTTACAAATAGAGGTCCCAAAATCTATATGAAAACATAAAGTTTGAATGATAACAGTTTAGCCATCTTAAAGTTCGTGCCACTCTGTACCATAAGTTACTCAAATACCTGAGATAAACATGCTAAAAAGTTCAACACAATGGTTGAGTGAAATTCATAGGTTTATGTTAAACAGTTTGAATACCCATCATAAACAGTGGGTTACGTTGTTATACACCCATAAGTGTAATAATTGCAATGAGTACAATTATTATAGGAAACAATATTATTGCCCTAAGCTCATGACACCGAGGCCTTGAGAAAATTAATAATCATAAGAAGTTGCCCCAACAGGTGCCTTTGCCAAACTCCTGCATAGTGATTCAAATGAAGTGCGTTTGGTTACCAGAAAGTATAGGTACACCAACGGGGAAGTTCAGTCCCAAATAGATCTATTCACAGCATTCGCGCTTACTCCAAAAAGTAATTAACGGTTCATGATAGTGGGGTCTTAATGGAAAAAGTAAGGACTTAGGCAATAATATATCAGGATAGCATACAGTTGGAAAAACACTTGTATTCATGATTTATAGCATGTATCCCTCTCGCGGGTTTATGAAAACATTAGAAGATTTAAAATGCGAGGCTATGAACTCACCTTAATAGGGAAAATCTGATTGATGGCAAAAGTATATCAAGTGAAAGTAATGGCCTCATCACGCAACCTGGGGTAATATGTCAAGTCTTAGTGTGATGGTTTATGTTTCAAAACTTTATAAAGTTTAACGTATTACTTTGATTTATTAATTTATGGAAATATTGTATCACTGTTCGGGCCATCATAATTCAGAGGTCATGTAGCAAACGTTTGAGGAGCCAGGACACTTTAAATCGTAAATCCCGCAAACTCGTCAAAACGTATACCCAATTGAAACTCCTCACATGAAGCTCCCTAGTAACGTGATATGATAAAATTTTAAGTTTCTTCAAAAGTTAGTCGTTGATAAATTACGTTAAATATATAACGTAATTGTTTTATAATGCGTCGATCGTTGATTAATAGTGATAAATGTATCGGGTTTTAATAAAATCGAGTCTTATAATATTAATATATATTTTTATAATTTATATAAAAATATTATATTTTATATTTTTAAGTTTGCAAAAATGGCAATATTTACCCTTGGTTTATAAACTTTTACAAGTTTAGTCCTTTATATATAAAGTATATATAATTTAAACCTTTAACTTTGAAACTTGGCAAGATAGGTCCTTATAGTTATAACTTTAGGAAAATGACATTTTCAGCCCCTCTAGTTATAAATTTCAGAAAGTTACGATATATACCCCTTGCATGGAAATGATTTACAAATCAAGTCCAAAAAGCCATGCAAGCTTATTTTAGGGTTCCAAATGATATTTGCAGGTTATAGCTTATTAGAATAAGCTAAAATAAGATGTTCTAACGTAACAAAAGTTTAGAAAAAGGATTCGTTAGCTAGAAAATCAAAACGGGTCATTTTTAGGGTTTTAACCAAAAACACATGGGTTTGAGGATTCAAGGTTTTAACAAGAGTTCATATAGGATCTTAGGAGTCTTATGAACATTCTAAAACAGATTATGAGCTTATTGAACAAGATTTTGAGCTTACTTGAGCTAAAATGGGTCAAAATGGGTTGTTTGAGTTCGTACGCCTAGAAACGACTTCAAGGGTTTCTTTTTCTTGGTTCTTGGCTTCAATTCTGATCTTGGGGCTTCTCTTGATCCTCCTTGGTCTGCTTTGATCTTGTTAGAACTCCATTTGAGTGTGTATTGAAGTTTTAAGGTGTGATTTGAAAGAGTGCGTGTTTCAGCTATATATATGGCTCATATAACCCTTAGTGCCCAAGTTATCTTGATGTAAGGATTAAGTGTTGTAGAGTGGTGACTAAGGAAGGCTAGTGATGAGTATTGTGGGCTATGGAGGTAGCAATGCAAGGTGGAAGGGTGTTGAGGGGGTTCGGTTACAATGGAGTGACAAGGAGGTGACAAAACAAAACTTGGTGAACAAGATGGTGATGAAGGTGCTTGCTAGGCTGCTTGGTGACATGGTAGTGATGTCATAGAGGTGCTTAAGGTGTTAGGGTGCTAGCTTAGGTGTAAATGGGTCAAAATGAAAGAAAAAAAGGTGTCATGTTTGTTAGGGTTTCGGGTTAAGGTTTTAGTCTTTAAAACGTGTATTAGGGTTTAGGATTAGGGTAGTTAGGGTTTAGGATTAAGGTTTAGTGTTAGGATTAGGGTTTAGGATTAAGGTTTAAGGTTTAGGATTAAGGTTTAGGATTTAGTTTTAGGTTTAAAGTAAAATTAGGGTTTTAGAGTTTCGTTTAGGGTTTAGGGTTTTAGATTAGGGGTTTAAGATGTCTTAGGGTTTAGGTTTAAGGTTTAGATGTCATGCATTAAGTGTTTGTACCTTGTGTTAAAGTGGTAGTAAGAAACTAAAGTGATTTAGGAGGTAAAATGACCTAGTTTGATTTTCTTGCATTATTGACTTGTACATTATGCTTTAAAAGGTTATACTAGGGTTTAGGAGGGAAATATTATTCAAATGTTGTGTATTGTACACTTGTACACATGCTTGAAGGCTTACACATTCATTTTATATGTATACATTACATATAATTATGGTTTAGATATAAACGTTAATGGATAAAGTCTGTTTTGATATATCATTGTAAATGGTACGTTAAATGGATAATGTACTTGGTAAAAATGATATTAAGGTATAGACTTGACATATTCAGATGTTTACATGATATAAACATAGATATAGATGGCATTGGTGGAGGTTGCGTGAGCTCGTTTACTTTAGAGATGCAAGTTACGTTGCATAATGAGATAAAGCCAAAATTTCCCTGTAAAAAGGTGGTATATATATAATAGATGAATATTACAGTGCATCTAATTTAATAGATGGATAATTACATTGATGAAAATTACAGGTTGTTATACTGTTCTTATTTGGTAGTTGGATAATGGAACTGTAAGTAGTTGTATTAAACAATGAATTGACATAAATGGTATGATCGTTTTCATGTATACTACTTTGTTCTATATTTGCATGTTTAAATCATTGAATAAATTTATCTATTATAAACTATGTCCATTGTCAGTTAACAATATGGAAATATTATTGAGATAAGATAAATGTGAGTGTTTGGTTGTATTCTGGATAATATGTAAAGATGATTCCGCCAACTTCACATGTTATTCAATAAGGTTGAATATTGGATACCCCACTTGTGTTAATCACTTTATGGATCAGAGTCATTAGGTGCATTACACACATGGTAAAAGTTATGTTTATCCTTAGACTTGAGATGCAAGTGGGTTTTGCATGTATGGATAGCATTTCTTGACTATAGTCTACCGCTATGCTGTTATAAGGTAGTTATACGGACTATTTTAAGAAATGTTTTGAAGTACATGAAAGACACTTGTAGTCAAAATAGAAGTTGTTCCTCCATGTGTTGGGAGTAAGATACTTATTAGGCCCCTCGTTGGGTTGATAAGATGTTTGCGTGGCCGCGTCCATAGTGTAGTTAAGATGATTCTTTTTACGTTTGGTAATCATGATCAATATGAATTTGAGAAACAGAATCGTTAAACTATGGAATTACTATTGATCCATATCCATATTTAACATTGTATCTGAAACAAAAGGATAGGACTAACTGAAACCATTAAAGGCTGAGTTGTTTACCGAAACTGCATACTTAGGTATTTCTGGGAGCATTGATGATTGCTAGACTATTCGTCAATGTTACTATGTTATATTCTATGACCATGATATTCGTAAGTGGGAATTTTTGGGTTGTGCTCATGTCATACAGATATTTATATGGCTAGGAATACGTGAGCCTACGAGGTCACACATGTATACACATAGATGTCACTCTATTGGTATATATATTATAATATAAGCGTATATTTATTATATATGTATTATTACTCAATTAATGTATATAATAATATAAGTGTATATCTATTATGTATATTAATATTCCAATGATAGAATACTAACGGTCATTAATTAGTTCATTTATGAAGAATTAACTATAAGGATTTTTAATTAATGGGCAATTAAAAGTAATTATCCATAAATAATTAGAAAAGTCAAAAAGTCAACACCAAGGTTGTTTTGGCTTGGTTGGTGACCGAATATAGAAGATGGTAAGAAGAGGGACCAAAAGTGTCAAGATTAGGCAGCTTTTTCCCAAAGCTATGTAACCCTAATCCTAACACTATAAATAGAGGATCCCTAGACCTCATTATTTATCCCATTCCCTTCTTCTTTTTCCCCTTTTAGTCGAACCAAACAAACTCCCTTTGGTGATTTTTTGTTTTTTTGACTACTTGATCGTGGTTCATGGAACTAGCATTCGTGTGGTATTGTTTGACATGTAGTGTGGATACAGGTAGAGGTTACTTATTTTTGTAACTCGAAGGGTTTCGGTTTCACATGTATTACACACATGCATGTCCTCGAAAAAGTGTTTGGTTCTTCACATAGCTTGATTTCTATTCTGTATGTTTTCTGTTTATGTTTTATATTAATTATAAGTTCTATATGAGTTTTATTCCGCTGCGTAGCTCGTTTAATATTAATGTAATATTAGGATTTTTGACCACGATTTCCAACATTTACGACATAACCAAGGTGGTTACACCATAATTATGTGATAAAAAATTAGGGTAAGTTTGTTACGACATAACCATGGGAAGGTATATGACGTAATTGAAGTGTTTATAGAGGAACCATGGTTGTTACGACGTAATTGCTACCGCAACATCAATATTACCACACAATTACGAGTTGAGACTGTCTCAAATTATGCCTCCTTGCTGCTAACACCTACAAAATCAAGTGAGAAACATACAAACTAAATAATATGTAGAAAAGTAAATGAAATATATTGATAAAAGACGGGTTGTCTCCCGACAAGCACTTTTGTTTATTAACAAGTCTTTAAGTTAGACTCATGCCCACTCTACATTTCTTCTTGGGCTTTTCCACCATCTTCGTCAATTCCTTCCATATCACCATGTTCTTCATTAAACTTATCTATCCAATAATCTTTTAGGATTCTATCCTTGGTCATCTTACATACTTTACCGTATTTTATTCTTACCCAATCATTGAAACTTAATTCTTCCCATTCTAAATCCTGCCGTTCACTATCATTACTAGTTTCCCAATATTGTTTGTTTGTGCTAGATAGGCCTCCTCCATCACATTCATCTTTATAAAGATTACAGGAAGCCCAATATGTGCCCTTATCTTCTTTCCATTATGAAAGTGGTTCACACCAATGTATCCTTTTTCTTGTGGGAGTAACTCCTGAATCCATGTTTCTTTCATTGATTAATCCTACTCGTATTACGACAACATTATCTATAATTCTTGGTAATGCGTCAACCCGTAAAATCTTTATTTTTGTATAAAATTCCCCTGGTCTGATACTATATCGAGTAACTTTGACTTTTTCACTTAAAATCGGGGGTGGTTTCCTATAGGGCATTCCTAGCAGCTTACACCTTCTTTCCTTATATGCTTCGTCATCAGAGTCAATGAACCCATCGTATGATGTTGGTTATAAGTAATTGATGATTCCTTCTAAATCATCCCTATCTTCATTAGAACCATTATACCATTCCTCATGTAAATTATCGACAATTTATCCAATTATTGCACTTGATTTATTTTCACCGCATCTCCCAGGATCTTTCCTATCTTCTATCTTTTCTGAATAGCATATGTGATCATTGAGTTCATTTCTCCAATAATCCCTAAGGATCCTTTCTTTAGTTGTCCTGCATATGTTTTCGTATCTTATTCTTATCCAATTGTGGCAGCTCAATCCTTCCCATTTATGATCTAAACCTTCATCATTGTTCATGCATCCCCAATAATGTTTTTTACTTTTGTTAGGCAATCCTCCCCCATCACATATGTCATGGTAAGGGTCGCAGGATGCCTAAAATTTGTGTCCTCCTTTATTTTCTTGTAAGATTGGATCACACCAATAGACCTTTCATTTTTTAATAGATGCAAGATTACATGTTGTTTAGTGTCTGTTGCTTTCATCGTCTCAATCTCCCATGGTTTACCATCATTAGTCATTTCGTATACTACCTCTTTATATGATTCCTGTATATTAATGTCATAACTGAAAATATCTGGGTTAATGCCTAGTAAATGATTAAATTTACAAGATGATGACTCATATAAGAATAAATCATTGTCAATATTAATTAATCTATCATCGTGAATGGAACTTAACATGTAAACCTTTTCAGTAGGAGTAGTAAAATTGTACCCCTTTCTATTCATATTGAAAGTTACCCTATCACCCCCGATTCCTAAGGAGATTTCCTTAGCGAAACATCGATTTCAGCATGAATGGTTGCTAAAAAGGGTCTCCCAAGGATCATGGTCTCATTATTTGATTTCAACATATCGATAAATTCCACGAAGTTCAGCTGAAGAACAAAAAATTATCGATTTTAACCCAGACATTGTCACTATGCTTAAGGGGTATTCTTAGTCGATACCAGCCATCTCAGACTAGCTATATCCCGTTTTATTTAAGGTTACTAGTTTCAGATATTCAAACATAGATTGAGGCTAACATTAACACTTCCTCTAGGATATGCCATAAACAAAGAAGTGTAAAACGTACAATTAGAGCAAAGGAGAGTAAAACTTCCTGGATTTAACTCCTTTAGGGTATTTGGTAGGGCATAGAGCAAGGGAGAGTAAAACTTCCTAGAATTAACTCCTTTGGGGTATTTGGCAGGGCATGACTTTCATTGGAGCATCGTCTTCCTCTTGAGTTACCTGTGTGTCCGTAAAAGATACTCCGTGGGATTCTTTAGTCTCATTAACAAATGTATCATGTACTGGTACCTTGTTATTGGCGTGAACAACTTTGCACTCATCGACTTCACGATTTTACCATTTAAGCTGATTGATTTGGGTTTCCTAATTTTTAAGAGAGTCCTCACGAATTTTTTTCCTGGTCTCTATGTTCTCCCTATCCCATCTTTGTTGTATTTTCCAACATTTCTCAAGCTCCATTTCGAACCATTCACCCAAGTCTTCGTTAAAGGGGTTGTTTGGCCCTTGTTCATCTGCTTTGTACTTAGTGATGCTATTAATCTCCCCTTTATTATGGTAAATGAAAGATTAATTTCCATAACTGGTAGGTAGTGGAGCCGGTCGAAAACAAGGTAGTAGTGGAGGTAACTCGTAA
>BQNB010070029.1:0-33278 GCA_026074375.1 Tanacetum coccineum
GGGGAAAGACTTTCGAACCACCCCCTGGCTGATCCGTCCAATGTTTGTTGAAACATTCGACACCATACCGGCATGGGCCATTCCCCCGAGTTCGCAGCCCCCACAAAACGATTCAAATGGTCTGGCGGGTCAGTGGTCCCGTCATACAATGTGATGTTGGTTGGCATGATATACTCCGGACCAGAGAACTCGATTATTCTTCGTGTAAAGGGCGTCCTTAATGTTTCCTTGAAAGGCTTACTTAGATCTCCATCATCAACCTCCTTCCCCTTCACAATGCCATCTTCGTTGGGGTCTTGGTCTTCTATCTCAAAGTTCAACCGTATCGGGTTAGCTTTGTTTCGTTTGTTGTGATCTTTGATTATAGACTTCATGGCGGATATGTGCCCTTCGATTTGTTCTTTTGTTAGAGGGGGAGTTCTTTCTCGGTCGTCTTGACACTCCGGAGCTCCACCTCCAGCAGGACTAGTCATCATTGGTAGATAAGATCAGATAGTCCCACGGATGGTGCCAATCTGTTTAAGTAATTTACCGTTCTAGAGAAAATAGGAGAGTTCCGCACTTCTAGACGAGTAATCCACCTAAATATCTGAAAGTAAGACAGAGAACCCGTTAGCTCGCCCCGGGTGTTGACCCAGGACCAAGCTCGGGCGTGAAAGTAAGTACTTTTGTAAGAGCCGAGGGGGCTACGAGTAATAAATGTATGTGTGTGTGTGTGTCGTAAGATGATGCTCAAGTAGTAAATGCTTGGGTATTTATACTACTTGAAGTACTGTTTGAAAGTACTGTTCTTGATACCTTGGGAATGAAAGAGACGACCTATGCCTAGCCTTTGCCTTGGGTGTCGGTACTCTTTGGAGACATCGCTTCTTAATTCTCGGGATAGTGATGTTGCATAGGTGCTTGCTATTATCCCACAGTTTGAAGAGTTGTCCTTCTTTATCGGGTCTAATGTTGTCTCCTTTCGAGTTGATGTAGTGCGCCCGTCCGGACCCGTCTGACCCGTCCGGATATAGGGCCCGTCCGGGTGTCCCCGTCCGTATATACACGACAAATACATGATACAATAATAAATAATTCACTTGTCATAAATAAAACCCAACTTATAACATCAGTTAGAAACAAACAGTTATAAATTTTTCTTTAAAGCAATAATGTCTAAGAATTTTATAAGTACTTTGATTTCAAAAGTATGGCTTCTATTCGAAAATATCCACTCGGAGCTCAAAAACGTAAAAAGAAAAAACAAGGAAGCGTCCATAGGCACTCAAAAGGGATCCATGTTTAAATATGTAATTGTAGTAGAATATTTTAAAGTTATGTTGCATTAGCTTAAAATTGCGTTTAAGAAGGGCCTCTTTTGTGACAATGGCACAGGGCCCCCAAAATCCATGGGACGGCCCTGCCTGCCATAAGGTAGTGTTACGGTTAACAACAAAAACTTTCACAATGCTAAGTTTACGAAAGATTTTCCACTATTTGATTAAGTCATTTGAATGACTTTACTCAATGTGACAAAAGCTTAGCCAATAATGTGCCCTCAAAATCCATAGGACGGCCCTGCCTGCCATAAGATAGTGTTACGGTTAACAACAAAAACTTTCACAATGCTAAGTTTACGAAAGATTTTCCACTATTTGATTAAGTCATTTGAATGACTTTACTCAATGCGACAAAAGCTTAGGCAATAACTTTGAAAAAGATAGCTTGGTAAATATCAAGTTTTTGACACAAAATGCACAAGGGATTCTTAATAATAAAGAGCTATTGAGTTTATGAAAAAGCTTTGTAGTAATGACTTTTCATAAGATAAAACTTTGAAAAAATTAATTATGATTAAAAGAAAAAGATCATTATAGGTTGAAACGTAGATACTCTAAAAGCCCAAATGTTTATAAGCGTTAAGGCTGCCTACAATGGTCGGTCAGTCAAGTGGGTCGCTGTAGGTCGCCCCATTATGGGGAAGTAGGTCTTTGTGGGTTGTCGATGTCATTTTGGAGAAGTAGGTCCTATACTCGATCGACTATGTGCATGTGTTGTGTATGTTTTATTAATAAAAATGTATTTTTGTGAGGTATATCTTTTGTAGTGTAGATCGTCTTACTCCGTTTAATAAGATTCTTGCAAAAAAACATGTTACTCCGTATGTTTTATTGTTTTCTTTTTAAATCTTTCACTTAATTTTTTTTTTTGAAATCGCGAAACATTGCCACATGGACAAGAGCCATCCACTAAATATTCATAGAACGATATACTCAAAGAAATGAAGAACACATACTCATAATTTACATACAATACAAACTCTTTATATACGATATTTTGACACCTAAGAGAGACTTTCGAAGCTTCACTTGTATCACATGACACACATGATATATAGGTGAGACTGATGTGATGTGTTGGCCTCATTTTTGTCAAAAAGGCTTTTACTTATGTTCCAACAATTATGGAGGATAATTTAGAATTGACCATTACTTTGTTCAAGTGTCGACGATAATTTAGAACTTTACGATCTTCACCAGTGGCAGACCAAGGGGGCTTCCGATGGTGCACGGGAATGTTTTCAAGCTTCATCTTCATTTTTCCACTAACACATGCAAGTCAGTTGATTTGTACGACATTGATAAAGAACGCATAAATCACTCGATAAGAAAAGTTGGTTGTCAATCACATTGGTAAATCACTCAACAAGAAAAATAGTCTAATTTGCAATTGGAAAAGAGTAACGGGATGACTCAAAGCCTCCACCTTTGCTCTTCAGTACATTGGAGACTGTTACGAAAAGAAACAAAGCTTAAACCAAAAAAAACTAAATGCCTTGATGGTATCAATCTGACGATCACTAAAGGATCAATTTACCAAGACTAAAAGTCGATAATTGGTTCCCCAATTTTGAGATTACGCTCCAAAGTCCACGGCAAGTTGAAGAGTTTTGCCGTGACAAACTTGAAGATTTTATTCACATTTATGTTGTAAGACGCACTTGAGAAGAACAAGGTAGCGTTTATGGCCTTGGCGTATGCTCGTGCCTACAATTTAAATAAATGAAATATGTAAACTACAGAGTTACAAGCAACTCATTATTTGCATGTAGTTAGGTTAAACAAGGTATTGTAGTATTTTCTTGGCCGAAAAGGTTTGCAAATGCGTTACTAACATGTGACGTGCTCATTTTTTCATATCTAACAAAACCTTCGTCGTTAGAAACACATATGAGGTACGGTTTTTGGAGAAGAATGGCAGCGGGCTTAACTTGAATCCCCACTTACAGTTATGTAGAACCAATATTTTTGTGAAAAAAGCATATGACATAATAATGCTTGCTCTATTTGATAAAACTAAAATAACAATGCTCATTAATCAAAAGAATATTCATAGTAGTAGTAAAGATAAAAAGTCAAAAGTTACCTCACTTGAAATAGTCCATTGCATATCAATCGGGAATTCAATGAAATCATCAAATTTGCTCCCAACCATAACCGGAATTGCCGTCTACAATCAATCATATTCATAACAAAATAATTTAAAAATCATTTTCCATATTTTTTTTTTAATGAAATAATTTGGCATTTACTCACTTGATTATATTCCTCCTTTGCCTTGTTGGGATACCAAATAATTACACTGTGAAGATAGATAATAATTAGAAAAAAGACAACACATGTCAATCAACATTTTTTTTTTAAGAAAAACCCATAAGAACTGAAAGAAAATTCATATAAGTACCAATACCAATTCAATGACAACGACTCGTTTAGATCAAACATGAACAACATGCGACAGGATCATTACAAGCATCACGAATCCCTTTCGAGGCAATCACCAACATCTACCAATCAACAAAATCATTTTTTCTTGAATGGCATATAATAATCAACGTTACGTGACATACTTGTCATCAAAAGTTCATAGAATTTTAGCAAGCGCATTACTTGAAAAAATGTTAATTGTCCTACACAGTAAAAAATTTTTAACCTGTATATGGATGTTACACATTATGTAAAGTTAGTGGATTCTATACAAGAATGTCTATTCATTAAACATAATCTATCACTTGCAAGAAAACACAGAACATGTAATACATATAAGCATCTTCATCCAAAAGCACATCATGAAATACAACACTTGGCATCACACAAAACATTTATTAAAACTATTTATTTTATCCGGGCAACTACCATTATAGCCCGGAGTCGGCCACGTCCGTGGCCACAAAACGATTAATAAAGTACTTATTAGAACTACTTTTTTTAAAACAAAACATTCATAAATTATAAATGTACATTTTTGCAACATGCAACATCCAAAAAGTAATACCGTAAATAAATAAAAAGCAATGAACATAAATTACTGATTTTACCTAGAGAAAATGCATCACCACCAACTTCCCAAATGCTGTAAAAAATCCTAGCACCTTTTACAGTTAAAACTTTATCCACCGGTGTCATCACTTCCGTCACCTTTTCTTGTTTTTCATCTTTTCCAATATACTTCTCCTAAAAAAATATTAAAAAAATCCACACTTTATAATTCAAAAAACTAAAACATGGGTAATCACAATCTCAAAATGGTATTTTTCAAAAATTTAAAAAGTTGAAAAAAAGAAAACTAAAAACTAACCAAAAAGCTTGTTTTTCCAATATGGTTATCACCCAAAAGACTAATTTTCAAAGCAACCAAATCATCGGTAGAAGCATCTTTGTTATTTATTAGATCACACTC
The DNA here is from genome assembly GCA_026074375.1 of Tanacetum coccineum. NCBI lineage: Eukaryota > Viridiplantae > Streptophyta > Magnoliopsida > Asterales > Asteraceae > Tanacetum > Tanacetum coccineum. Next base: position 4,723 of record BQNB010070029.1, read on the forward strand.
GCCGGAGGTCATGGTGAAGCGGCAGCTGACGGTGGTGAGGTTGCCGGAATCTTGTATTTGACGGTATTGAATTGGTTTAGTGACACAACAAGAAATGATTCTGTCGCAAAGAGATGTGATGTTGTGACGGAATGTTGTAGTGTGTTTTTTGAGCTTCGAACGTAATGTTTTTCATAAAAAAGGTGTCATTTTTATTTTTAATGATGGAAAGTGAAATATTTTGGGAAATAAATATAAAATGGAGGGATGGGCTTTTTATGGGAAATTGGATATATCTTTTTAGTTTTCGTCATAAATTAAAGATTTTCTAGACGATTCATCTTTTATGAATTTAAATTGGTGTGATTTCAAAAAGACATATCCTCCTACATTCACATTAATATTTTATGTTTCTTCTCCACTTATTTTTTCTCCGCATTTAAACCGTCAGTTCTGACACATGTCAAAATCCTGTGAGTAAGAATATTTGTAGAAAGAATTAGTAGGAGGATGTATCATTTCTTTTTCAAAAAAGGTAGTCATCCACAATGGTGAACCTATTAAAAGGTTTATAAAAGTGTCACATCATCTAATGTCACAACTCCCATAAACATTTTATATATGAACCTATTCTCACTATGGATAAAAGCTTTTTTGAGTATTATATTTTTAATATTAACACAATCACCATTTAAATGTCATTAACTATTTAGCATATAAAAAAAAATAAAAAAATGATAATAAATATTTCTTGAACCTCTTCATAATCCTAGACCCTTTCATGCCACCTAAGCATGAAATGGTTTCTCACTATGAAGCAAAAATTCTTGGACCTCTTCAAAAAGTTTTAGACCTATTTATAAACCACCATTGTGAATGCTCTTAGTTTGATGAATAACTTTAACAATGTGTTTTTGAGTATCATTTAAAGGAGAAATAGGATAAAAATGAAAAAAAGATTAAAAGATTGTGTTCTTAAATGACATTTAAAGAAGAAAAGAAAAAGGAAAAGATCGAAAAGAAATGTTAGATTGCTAGGTGGAGCCTTTGGTAGTTCACGTAAGCGTCAACACAGCATCCCCAACAACACACCAACAACTAAAACACCTCCCAACAAAAATATCAATAACATGTTATTCGTACATATGAAACACACAAAAATACCCACTCACTTAAAGAAAAACCAATGGCACGGATGGGTGCAATGGCTGAAAACGAATTACGTGATAGGACAGATGCAGTTGGCGTGCCATTGGTGCTTTTCTGCACCTTGTACCACTTGATTTTATTTGTTTGATTATTAAAGTAAAGTGTTTCTTCTTAAAATTGGATGAAAATGTTTACTTTCTATTTGTTTATTTACTTTTATTGAAAAAACTCAAGAACACTATGTAAACTAGAATTCATTTTTACACTTGATGTGACTTTTAGTTGAGAATCACGCATCAGACAATGTTCAGTCGTTTCAGTCGAATAGGGGAAGCTGCGATTAAAACTATAACCTAATTGGCAAAACCTTTTATTTTGCCTGTCTTACAAAAATGTTTGTGCATAAAATTAGACAACGAAAAACTGATCTTAAAATCACCGCTTGCAAGGTCTGAACGTGAGACTTCAACTGAAAATCTCAAACACTATCACTTATTCTCGACCATTTTTCTGAAATTTATTCAACATTTGGAGATAGGAATTTCAATGACGTTTTGGATATGCTCACCCCTGTTGTTACCAATAGTATGTCCCTGCAACTTGAAGCCCCAGTCCTACAAGTTGAGATTGATAAAGTAGTTAAGGATTTGGGTGCTCATAAAGCTCCCGGTGAAGATGGATTTCCAGGCATATTTTTTCAAAAGTATTGGCACATTGTTGGTGATACGGTTAGTAAGGCTATTCAACAGTTTTTTGATCATGGTATTATGCCTCAATCTTTGAATAAAACACTAGTAGTCTTACTTCCAAAGGTCCCTTCTCCGGAGACTATTGGTCAATTCCGCCCAGTTAGTCTTTGTAACTTTGTTTATCGTGTTATATCAAAAGTAATGGCGAATCGTTTGAAACCATTTATGCATTGTATCATTTCCCCTCAACAATATGCATTTATCTGGGGTAGGCTTATTAAAGATTGCATGATTGTTGCTAATGAGACATTTCATTACATACATAATAAGAAGAAAGGGGAAAAAAGGTTATGGCTCTAAATCTTGATCTTAATAAAGCTTTTGATAGAGTTGAATGGGACTTTTTAATGGCAACGTGTCGCAAATTTGGCTTCAGAGATAAATGGTGTAGTTGGGTTTTAGCTTGTATATCTTCTTATGAGGTGGATTTTATGATTAATGGGGAATCTATTAGTACGATCAAGCCCTCTAGAGGTATCCGTCAAGGAGATCCCATGTCACATTTCTTGTTTATCATCATCGCTGATGTTTTATCTCAAATGATAAACAATGCCATGCATCAATCTCTTCTTACAGGTATAAAGATGGCTAGAAATTGTCCTGTTATATCTCACATTTTCTTCGCTGACGACTCTTTATTCTTCCTAAAAGCAAAGATCACCGAGTGCGATAGTTTCTCGATGTAATTACCTCCGTTATGAGGAGTGATATGATATAAAAAATTTGCGGGCTTCGGCCCTGTAGAATGGTAAAATGTGTTGTTGTCTATTCCATAAAACAATCACCATATATATATGATACAATCAATTGGATAATCATGACTAGATGATTGGATAATGATAACTAGTTATACAAATTACATAGCTATTGAATGACTAGATGATTGGTATAATGATAAACTAATGATAAGACCTCCAGGCTAGCATACACGGGTTAACACTCCCCCGCAGTTGGAGCGGGAGGACACCGGACGCTCAAACTGGAGCGAAATTCTTCAAATAAAGCTGAAGGCAATCCTTTGGTGAAAATATTCGCATACTGATAACGGAAAGGAACATGAAGCACTCGGACCTGACCAACAACAACTAAATCACGAATAAAATGTATGTGAATCTCAATGTGCTTCGTACGCTGATGTTGAACCGGATTAGAAGACAAATAAATCGCACTAACATTGTCACAGTAGACAAGCGTAGCAGAAGACAATTGTGTGTGTAACTCATGTAAGAGGTTCCTCAACCAACAGGTCTCAGCAACAAAGTTGGCAACCCCACGATACTCAGCCTCTGCACTAGAACGAGAAAGCGTCGGATGACGCTTAGAGGACCAAGATAGTAAGTTGTTGTCAAGAAATACACAGTACCCGGAAGTCGAGCGACGAATAGTAGGACAACCAGCCCAATCTGCATCGGAGTAAGCAACCAAATCTGTGGTAGATGAAGAAAATAACTGCAATCCATAATCCAATGTACCACGAACATAGCGCAAAATTCTCTTAAGGGTAGAGAAATGAGGCTCTCGAGGATCGTGCATGTAAAGACACACCTGCTGTACTGCATAAGAAATATCCGGTCTAGTAAAAGTGAGATACTGTAGAGAACCAACAAGACTCCGATATAAAGTCGGACCAGCAACCATATCCCCATCACTTCCTAGTTTAGACCCAGTATCAATGGGAGTCTGACTAGGGTTACAATTAACCATGTGCGCCCTGTTAAGAAAATAATTAAGCGGACCCAGATCTGTCATAGAAAACTCCTGATGTAATGATCTAATAATCTGCTGCAACAAAATCTCAGAAGAAGCAGTGAGAACAATATCATCAACATATAATAACAAGTAAGCAGTATCAGTCCTCTGTCTGTAGATAAATAAGGAGGAGTCACATCGACTATGAGAAAAACCAACCCGAGTAATATAAGATGCAAACCGCTGAAACCAAGCTCGGGGGGCCTGTTTTAGCCCATAGAGAGACCGCTGTAATAAACACACATAATCAGGATGAACAGAATCCCGAAATCCAGGAGGCTGATGCATATAAACTGTCTCAGAAAGATCACCATGTAAAAAAGCATTCTTGACATCGAGTTGATGAATCGGCCAATGTCGAGAAGCAGCTAAACTAAGGACAGTCCGAATAGTACCCGGTTTAACAACCGGACTAAAAGTCTCATCAACATCAACCCCCTCTAACTGTGTACTACCGTTCGCCACAAGACGAGCCTTGTAGCGACTAAGCGTGCCATCTGCCAGATACTTGTGACGAAAAAGCCACATACAACGCACAATATTGGTATCCGGTGGTCTAGGTACTAAAGTCCAAGTTTTGTTTTTAATAAGCGCATGATATTCATCACGCATAGCATTTTGCCAGTTTGGATCACTAAACGCATCACGATAAGATTTTGGTAAAGGGGAAACCGAAGACACATGTAAATTGAGACGCTCAGTGGGACGATTAGTCCCGACACGAAAATGTGTAACCATAAGGTGAACCGAAACCAGGTTTGGGTTTTCAGGTGGATAAGGAATTATAATAGGTGAATGAGCCACATGTTCAATTTGGGTCGCGGGTGATTGAGTTGGGGTAGGCGTTTGTTGTTGGACCGCTGACGCGGATGGGGGCGATGAGTGGGCTTGATTTTCAGTGGTTTGAACTTGGGCTGATGAGAGTTGTTGGGGGCGTGATAGGTAATTGGGCCGCATCAGAGTGGTGTTAGATCGGGGTGTTATGAATTGGAGTGATGGGTTTAGGTGGGAGTTGTACAGCGGGATTGGCGGGAATTGCTGGTGGGATAATATCGGGTATGTCGTCTAAAAAGGTATATGTAGGTGGTAAAGCAGGTTCAGTGGATCCATAAGGAAAAAAGGTCTCATCAAATGTAACATGACGAGAAATGATGATCTTATTTGTTTTTAAATCAAGACAACGATACCCACGATGGTCAGAAGCTTGTCCCACGTAGATTGAAGGGGTGGCGCGAGGTTCAAGCTTGTGGTTGGTGTGAATGTGAGGGTAACATAAACACCCAAAGGTACGTAAAAGGCTATAGTTAGGGTCTGTTCTAAACAAGCGGGTATAAGGTATTTGATTGTTAATGGCAGTAGATGGTAAAAAGTTTAAAAGGTGAGTGGCCACATTGAGGGCTTCTACCCAAAAAGTAGGTGGAAGTTGGTGGAAGGTTTGCTTGAAAAAGGAGGGTGCGAATGAGGTTATTAATTGTACGAATCATTCGTTCAGACTTCCCATTTTGTTGAGAGGTTTGGGGACACGAAAAGCAAAACTGAATTCCATTTTTGGCAAAAAGGGTGTGTAGGCGACGGTTATCGAATTCACCACCATGATCACATTAGAATGACTTGATTTCACACTTAAATTGAGTGCAAACATAATTACGAAATAACACGAATTTGGACATAACATCAGATTTGAGAGGTCCTGAGTTCACCTGGGAGCGTGAAGACCAAATGCAAAAGAAATACCCGCATCTTTTCACCAACTCTGCACCCGCCATAGAGGTTGCGTCCTAATCTTTGAGGATAAAGCTTCTTTAACAGGGAAAGAATGTGACAACCCGATAATTTCCGTTCAATAAGTTAGCCGTTTCCGTGTAGTAATTTGAATTTTTAAATGTTTCGTTTAGCTTTACCGTTTAACCGGGAAATTATTTCGTTGTTATCTGAGAATCGTCTCCGGGAGCGAACCGGGACACCAAACGTTGTAGTATTCTGGCAATATCCGCGTTTTTATGTTTTTAAGCAATATTTAAAATTTTGTAATTTTCCGTGTTACCGTTACTCGTTTCGTTATTTACGTGCTTCGTAATTAAATTATACTTATACATGTGCATGCAAAGTCTTGGAAATTAATTCACAAAGAGCACTAGTGATCCTAGAAAGTGGGAAAAATATTTTGGTCCCCCTTTTTTTGCTTGTTCACAACCGGTTGCAACATGCATGCATACATAGGATCCATTTTGAATTTTTGCTACAAGTTAACAAGTCTAACTAACATCCTACAGAAAGGACTTGTACTCAAGGGATACCATTGGGAGATCAAATTGGTCCCCTTTGGTTGTTCCCCTTCTTTGGCCGATCGGTTGAACACACACACATGCATATGTGTTGTAAATTTTGAGCTTGCATATTTATAACCTCATTTCACTCATTTCATTCCACTTCATTTCAAACCAACACACACACAACATATTTCACTCTCTTTTCTCTCTTCTTTCTTGAATTCGGACGCCACAAACACCAACAAAAATCCATTAGTTTTCCATCTTTGATCATTTCACTTGAAGATATATTGTTCGTGTTGATTGTTAGTTCATCCGGGTAATTTGTAAAACAACGTTTGGGTTGTTTTTGATTTCTAATCCACCTTTCGTCGTGCTTCTTTGTAAGTCATCTTTATTTTTCATAAATAAGTTGTACTTTTGCATTCGTATGATCATCCCGAACAAGGTGTACAAAGCGGATCGTTGTGAAAATCATTATCTAGTTTTCTATAAAACCACAAGTCTCAAAGTTTAATATTTTGTTTATAAATGGAAGAAAATAAAAAGTAGTTGTACTTTTGCATTTAAAAGTTCATTGTGATTATGTTGATATATATATTGCTATTATTACGGCTATATCGTTTACTTAAAGATTTATCGTATGTTGAGTTAAATATCGTTGGCGAAAAGATTAAGTAGATGTTGGATTTGTTGTAAGCGTAAGTTGAATGTCGAAGAGGTTTAGGTTTAGAACGGACTTGTTGCGATATTTGAGGTGTTGTCGAAAATATATCGGATATACTTTCGAGTCAATAAATAATGTACTTTGTAAAAACGGATATTTTCACGAGTCGAGGTTGATAAAAATGGAAAGTCGATATTTTTAGAAAGGTCATGCTAAAATTTCGTAAACTTTATAAAAGCGTCAAAAATATACTTTTATTATCAAACTTATGATAAAATGTAAAAAAACGTAAGTGTCGAGTTTAGGTCAACATTTTTAGTTATTGAGTCAACGTTGATGTGTCGGGACACTAAAAGACGAAATACACTAAAAGACAAAATATTTTTGAAGATGTTTTAAAACGTCGAGACTTGTCAAAACTTATAACTTTCAAAAGTACGTTTTAAAAAGGGATACGCTGTGTCTACTCATGCTCGGATGATCAGTTCTTGCGTTAAGCGTTATTCGTTGTACATCATTCTTAAACGACGACTATATGATAGGCGCTAGAACGTGAGATTCATTTTACTTGATTGATTCTTTTTGATCCACTACCCGTATAAGGTGAGTTTTCTTCACCACTGCTTTACTCGTTCTGAAAAAGTTTTATAACTTGGGGTGAGAATCTTTGCTTATTTTTAACCTTGGACACAAGTACGTACTTGAGATTTCCCTGTTTAGTGTTGTTTCCTAAGTAGTGTTTAGACCACTACTGCCCCACTTATCATGAACCGTCAATCTCTTGACTAGAGGACCGGTCGAGGGAGCGCGAGTGTTATAAATAGATCTATTGGGACTAATTATCCCTATCCGGGTGAGTAGCGCTCACTACCCACGGGGCTCCCGATAAACGGATATATACCATGTCGAAACTTAAGAAGGTAGTCTTGGTCAGTTACCTCGGGGGCTTGTTTCAACCTAGCAATATACGATGCTATAAACGTAATTAGCTTCGGTGTTATGAGCTTAGCGCAACGTAAATACTTTTATGTGAAGTTGTATCTGTTATAACTGTCGCATACGTGTTGATATCTTGTGGTCCACTATAATAACGTTTGAACTAAACCTATGAATTCACTCAACTTTATGTTGACGTTTTAAGCATGTTTTTCTCAGGTGCTTAGCATGGATGCTGATGATTGACTTATGTGAAGTCTATTTGCCTGTACCGGTTTACCAGAGATTTATCTATGTCTTTAAATACCGTTGTTGAACTACTTAAGCTTCCGCATTTTAACTTTGAATCATTTAAATTTTTAATCGATGTAAAACTTATTATTATTATTTTAAAACTTTGCAACGGTGTTTATTTTTAAAACGTACCCTTAGAGGTCGTTCTTTATGCTTTGTACTTGAGATGCTCAATAAAGTTACGCCTCCGGACACGTATTCCATCCAGGCCCCGTCTGGGGGTGTGACATAAAGAGTTACAATAATGATGTTAAATATGGTTATATACAAATAGATCTTAACGAAGATGAGGTTGAGTATTTGAAATTGTTTGAAGAAGAAATTAAAGTAAGATTGGAGTATCACAACCAGATGAGAAGATGGGAGATGTATGTTAATGGAAGACCACTTGGACCACAAAAGGAACGCCCAGAATAATCGACCCTTAGGGGGAGATTGTTAGGTTCATGAAAAGTGTCAATTATATGGTTTTATTATATTTAGTTTTTAGTCTTTATTTTGTTAAGAATAAAATAGTTTGTAATAAGGTTTATTATGCTAAAAGAATGAAATAGCATAATTAACAAAGTATATGGACTAGAAGTGAAACATTAGAAAAATAAAGGAAGGGAAGCTTCCTTCCCTCTCCTATAAATACCCCTCCTAATCACCATTAGAAGGGTAAGCCTTGTAATAATCTTTTCCTTTTTCTCTCCATTTTATAATATTTGAAAATTAAATACTTGCCTTCCTTTACTATTCTCTCTAAGCTTTCATGGTTGATTATGTATGATTCAAGATAAACAAGACCTAACACAAGTGATCTTCTTCAACCTCTACGTATTCTGACTTGGGAGTGGGATCAAATCTCCATGGACTTTGTAACGGGGTTGCCTCGCACCTTCAAGAAGAATGATGCAATTTGGGTTGTAGTTGATCAATTGACTAAGTTGGCTCACTTTTTGCTTATTAAACAATGGTACTCAGTTAGCAAGTTGGCAGAGATTTTTTAGCAATAGATTATTCGGTTGCATGGTACGCCTACATCAATCGTGTTTGATAGGGATCCGTGTTTCACTTCACTTTTTTGGAAAGGTTTACAAGATACATAGGGAACGAGACTTAGGTTTAGTACCACTTTTCACTCACAGACTCATGGACAGGAAAAACGCCCTATTTAGACTCTCGAAGATATGTTGAGATCGTGCGGTTTAGATCGGACAGGAAATTAGGACGAGTACATGTGTTTAGTTGAGTTTGCTTACAATAATAGTTGGCATGAAAGTATCAAGGGGGATTCTTTTGAGATTTATATGACCGAGAGTGTAGAATGACCATTTGTTTGTTTGTAATATTAGTAAGCGATTAAGAGATAATAGCCTGAGATATTAGATAAGACTATTTTTGGTTATGAGTTGAGATATAGTATGATAACGATAAGTGCATGTTTATGTGATGTCATTATTATGGCGTCTGGCCAACGTGATAATAATTACATGACATAATGTGAACTTATCGGAGTTATAGGATGTCTTAAGGAGTTTTTAGAACAATCTTAATGAAGTTGGAGAGCTTATTATAGAAGGTTCGGAATTGGCTGAGGCGACGAATAAAAAAAAACATGACAAAAGAACTATGTTGATCTTCATCGTAAAGCTTTAGAATTTAAACCCGATGATCAGGTTTTTCTTAAGGTATCTCCATGTAGGGGTTTTCGAAATTTGGTTTAAAAAGGAAATTAAGCTCGCGTTTCATTGGTCCGTTTAAAATCTTAGATCGAGTTGGTGAAGTTTTCTTATCGTTTAGAATTACCGCCACAATTGTCTTGTGTTCATAATGTGTTCCATGTATCTCTTTTGAGAGGTTACAACTATCATCAATTACATGTTGTTTAATATCCGTTTTATACTATTCGCGAAGATTTGTCTTTTGCTGATGAGCCTGAGGCTATTTTAGATCGTCAAGAGTGACTCAAGAGAAATAAAATCATTCGTCTGGTTAAAAGTTCTTTGGAGAAATTCATCCTAAGCGTAAGGCTACTTGGGAAAATGAAGAAATGATGCGGACTAGTTATCCACATTTCTTTTCGCGATTTGTTACGTATCTATTTATAATTCAACTCTAATTTCGAGGACAAATTTTTTTTAGAGGAGAAGAATTATAATACCCAAATAAAATAAAAACAACAATATTGTTATAAGTATATAAAAATCAAAGACCTATGTTAGCCTAAAATAATTATGATGTGTACATAAAATTTATAATAGATAAGTCTAAAATAAACAAAGCCCAACTAAACCCACTTTCAAATTCAGTCAACAAAGCCATAATACCCGAGAGCGCGAGTACGTGAGATTGAAGGTTGACGAAGAGTGTGTAGAATTCCCTCTTTGCATCGATAGCATCAGGATGACTCTAGGATAGATGTGTGTGGCGCACCGCCGGAGATGAGACTTAGATCGAGAAATGTGTGTAGTGGAGAGGATAAGTAAAGTCTATGTGGACAGTGAGAGTATACTGTGATGATTGTGAATGCTCATCACGCACACGTGGTTCAACGTACGGATATACGCACTCGCGAAGATAATGTTAAGATTCTCTCACGCGTCATCACTTCCTATGCTTTTTTTGATCATGCGTTTTTCTCTAGGTATCTCCATTGTAGGGGTTTCGAGCTAAAGTTTGGTTTAAAAAGGAAATTAAGCTCGCATTTCACGTGTTGGGCCGTTTTTTTTAAAATTCTTCATAGATTCGAGTTGGTGAAGTTTTCTTATGTTTTTAGTTTTATATTACCGCCATTAATTGTCTTGTATCTTGTTCATAAGGTGTTCCATGTAATCTTTTTGAAGATGTTACAACATCATTAAGTACATTGTTGTTTAATATCCCGTTTTTATACTATTCGCGAAAGATTTGTCTTTTGTGATGAGTGCCTGAGGCTATTTTTAGATTCATCTCAAGAGGACTCAAGAGAAATAAAATCATTTCGTTGGCTATAAAGTTCTTTGGGTGAAATTCATCCTTTAAGCGTGTGAGGCTACTTGGGAAAATGATAGAAATGATGTCAGGTACTAATTATTCCACATTTTCTTTTCGCGATTTGTTACGTATCTATTTTATAATTTCAACTCTAAATTTCGAGGACATAAAATTTGTTTTTGAGGGATAGAATTTAATACCAAAATAAATGAAAAACAACATCGCATCTGTCGTATAAGTATATATAAATCAGTGAGCCTACCCTCCCTATGTTGGCCTAAAATAATTTTGATGTTGTACATATAAAATTTATATAGATAAGCCTTTAAAATAAACAAAGCTCCATCTAAAACCACTTTCAAATTTTCAATGTCGCAGTTAACATAAGCCATAATACACGTGGCCTTCTAACTTGCTTTATCTCATCTCGCAATAGTGGATTCGTTTTAACACAACCCTTATTATTCACTTTCATATAAAACAATTTCCATAGTTTTTTTTGTATAGGGGGGGGGAGTTCTTTTTTGGAGTCTTTAAACTAAACTTCAACACATATTCCTTTAACATGACAAACGTGAGTGTTTGAGAGTGTGAGTTTGGGTGTATGGCGTACGATAGTAAAGCGTCAAGCACGAGTTCGGTTGGGTTGCAGTTTTGGTTTCATGATTGGTACGTTTAGATGATCGTGTACGTTTGGGTTCATGTTGGTCTATTGCTTGTGTTCTGGGCCATGTTTTGTCCAAGATTTCTATTTCGTTGCTCTAGTTTGAGTTTGTATTTGGGTTGGTATTCGTGACTGGATCCTAGTTTCGGTTCGTGCGTAGGTTAAGGTTTTGGTTCGTGATTTGTACGTATAGCTGTTTGTGTACGTCTGGGTGTGGGTTCGTATCGAGTTTGGTTCGGGTTGTGGTTCTTGTTTGGGTTCAAAATTTGGCTGATGTACATGCTGGGATTCAGCTTATTTTTGTGCATGACTCATCGTGTTTAGAAGATTTTGTACATCTTGGTTTTGGGTTAGGTTGTGGATCGTTAAATCTTATGCACGTTCGTGTTTGTGTTTTCGATTTCGATCGTTCTTGTGTAGCCTAGAGGTATATCTTTAACTTGTGTTCTTTTTACATATGAAATCAATCCCTAGTACTACATGTCAGTTGTTGATACAAAAGTTGGGCGATCCTTGATTAGATCCGGATTAAGGGCAATACGGATCTATTAGGCAATTTCCGGTGTCTTTCCAGAGATTTTGCCTGGGTTACCGCCTGTCGACAAGTTGATTTTCACATCGGAAGTGGTTCCCTGGTGTTGCACTGTAGCACCGAGGCACCCGTATCAATTAGACCAGCCGAAATGCAAGTCGTTGGCTCTACTCAGTTACACAGTACTTTCTACAAAGGATTTATAAGGCACGAGTTCCTCACCTTGGGGAGCACTGTTTTGTTTGTCAAGAAGACAGATGGTTCTTTTCGGATGTGTATCGGGATATCGATGAAGCTGAACAAGCTTACTGTGAAGAACCGATACCCACTTCCGAGAATCAACGATTTATTTGATCAATTGCAAGGATCAAGAGTCTACTCTAAGATCGACATGAGATCTGGTTATCACCAACTCAGAGTTCGCGAGAAAGACATTTCAAAGACAGCATTTAGACTCGCTATGTCACTAGAGTTTTCAAGTAATGGCCGTTTGGTTTGACTAACCACACCAGCAGTTTTTTGGACTGATGAATAGGGTGTGCAATCCATAATTGGATAGATGTGATTGTATTCATCGTATGATATTTTGATCTTCTCCAAAAGCAGAAAGGAGCATTGGAGGACATTTAAGTTGATCTTGAATTAATAAAAGAAGGAAGGAATTGTATCCAAGTTCTAAAAGTGCGAGCTTTTGGCTGTTGAAGGTACCAATTTTCGGTCACGTGATTGATAGCGATGGCATTCACGTTGATCCCACAAAGATTGTGGGCAATGGAAGGATTGGGCGTAACCCAAGACAGCCACAAGATTCGTCAATTTTAGGTTTGGCAGGTTATCTACCGATGAGTCCTCGAAGGCTTTTCAAAAATCACTAGACCTATGACAAAGTTGACTCAGAAAAGCGTGAAGTTTGAATAGGGAGAAAAGATCAGAAGCTGCATTCCAGTTGTTGAAGCAAAAGTTGTGAAGTTTCGCAATTTTGGCTTTACCAGAGGGAAGTGAGAACTTCATGGTATATTGCGATGCTTCGTATAAAGGGTGGGCGCGATTTTATGCAGGAGTTGGATGCTTACGCGTCGCCAACCTCGAGGTTTACGAGAAGATTATACCCTCACCGTCATTGAGCTTAGGGTGCTGTAGTGTTCTGCCCTGGGAAATGTGGTTGGAGTACATTATTTCTACGGTACCAAGGTGCGTTGTTGTTTATGATTCATAAGTGTTTACACACATTCTCGAACAGAAGGAGCTGAATATGAGTGCAAGACGTTGGTTAGAATTATTGAACGACTACGACCGTGAAGATATGAAATATCAGGAAAAGGCGAACGTGATGTGGTGGCTGATGCGCTGAGTCGAAAGGAAAGAAGCAAGCCGCTACGAGTTCGAACCTTGGTTATGACTATAGGGTTAAACCTTCCTAAGCAGATTTTAAGTGCTCAATCGGAAGCCAGGAGGAATGAGAACTTCATAGAAGTTTAGCTGGCATGATTAACAAGTTAGAACCTCGCATTGACGGAACGTTATGCTTAAACAATCGAAGTTGGGATTCCATGGCTTGGTGATTTATGGGCACCTTGATTATGCAATGAGTCGCATAGTCGAAGTATTCCTACACCCTGGTCGGTGATATAAGATGTATCAGGACTTGAAGAAGTTAATTGGTGGCCTAAACCATAAAAAGCAGAGATTGCCACTTATGTCAGCAAGTGTGTGTGTGTGTGTGTGTGTGTGTGAGGTTAAGATGGGAAATCAAAACCATCAGGTTTGTTGGTTCACCCAGAGATCCATACTGGAATAGGAGAAGATAACATTGACTTTATGACCTAAACATGCAGGACAGCGGCTGGGACGGACCAATTTGTGTAATCATTGATCGTCTCACTATATCTGCTCATTTCTAGCCTATGAGAGAAGGACAGTTAGAAAAATGACGGACAATTTGAAGGAATAGAAGTCTAAAGCATGGCGTAACGGTTTCGATCATATCTGATCGCGATGGACAATTTAACTTCACATTTTTGGAAGTCTCTACATAAAGCAATAGGTCTCGATTTGGATATGAGTACTGCCTACCATCAGAGACGATGGTCAGGTGAGAGAACCATTCAGACGTAGGGATATGTTACGTGTGCTGTGTACTCGACTTTGGAAAAGTTGAGGATAAAACACTTAGTTGGTAGAATTTTACGTATAACAACACAGTTACCATACCAGCATTAAGGCTGCTCCGTTTGAGGCGTTGTATGGGCGCAAGTGTCGATCACCTATCTGTTGGGCTGAAGTTGGAGATAGTCAGCTCACTAGCCCAGAGATCATCCACGAGACAATCGAGAGATTAGTTAAATCAAGAGCATATCCAAGCCACCGTGATGTCAAAATAGCTATGCCGATGTAAGACAAAACCTCTTGAGATTCAAGTAGGAGGATAAGGTCTTGCTGAAAGTGTTCTCTTTGGAAGGAGTGTGATACATTTTGGCAAATGGGAAAAGGAAAGCTGTGAAACCTGTTATATGGACCTTTTACGATCATTGCCAAAGTAGAGAACCTGGTTGCCAATGTCTAGAACTTCTCTGAAAGTTGGTAGAGTTTTAGGTTCCTATACTTTTCACGTCTCGAATTTGAAGAAATGCATGGCTGATGAAACCGTTGCATTACATTGGATGAAATCCAAGTGGACGACAAATTGAATTTCATTGAAGAACCTGTCGAGATTATGGACCGTGAGGTCAAGCGTCTGAAGCAGAGTCGTATTCCGATTGTTCAAAGTGCGTGGAAATCCAGGGAGAGGTCCTGAGGTCACTGGGAGCGTGAGACAAATGCAAACGAAAACTACGCATTTTTCACCAACTCTGCACCCGCTGCAGAGGTTGCTTCCTAAGCTTTGAGGACAAAGGCTTCTTTTCGGGGAAAGAATGTGACAACCCAAAAATTTCCGTTCATTTGGTTAGCCGTTTCCGTGTAGTAATTTGAATTTTGAAATGTTTCGTTTAGCTTTACCGTTTAACCGGGAAATTGTTTCGTTGTTATCTGAGAATCATCTTCGGGAGCGAACCGGGACACCAAACGTTGTAGTATTCTGGCAATACCCGCGTTTTTATGTTTTTAAGCAATATTTAAAATTTCGTAATTTTCCGTGTTACCGTTACTTGTTTCGTTATTTACGTGCTTCGTAATTAAATTATACTTATACATGTGCATGCAAAGTATTGGAAATTAATTCACAAAGAGCACTAGTGATCCTAGAAAGTGGAAAAAATATTTTTGGTCCCCCTTTTTGCTTGTTCATAACCGGTTACAACATACATGCATGCATATGATTCATTTTTGAATTTTTGCTACAAGTTAACTAGTCAAACCAACTTCCTACTTAAGGGCTTGCACCATGTCCTTGCTAAACCCTCATTTGAAGATCAAAATGGTCCCCTTTTTGCCTTGTCCCCTCCTATCCCACGGCACACACTAGTGTGTGTGTGTGTGTGATTTTTGCTAGTTATATTCATGTGTACAAGTTCATTTCTTAACCATTTCTCACCAAAGAAAAAACACACCTATCTTTTCTCTTTTCTTTCTTCTTTGCCGAAACAAAACTCAATCACAAACTATTCATTTTTATATTTGATCTCCACTTGAAGATTATTGTTTGTGTTGATTGTTAGTTTCTTTCAGGGTAATTTGTAAAACAACGTTTGAGTTGTTTTTGATTTCTAAATCCAACGTTTTCGTCGTGCTTCTTTGTAGTCATCTTTAATTTTTCATTAATAAGTTGTACTTTTGCATTCGTATTGTTCCAATCCGTAACAAGGTGTTACAAAGCGGATCGTTGTGAAAATCATTTTATCTAGTTTTATATAAAACCAAAGTATCAAAGTTTAATATTTTTCTTTATAAATGGAAAAAAAAAAAATTAAAAAGCAGTGGTTACTTTTGCATTTAAAAGTCATTTGTGATTATGTTGATATTTATACTTGCTATCTATTACGGCTATATCGTTTACTTATAAGTTTTATCGTATGTTGAGTTAAAATTATCGTTGGCGAACAATGATTAAGTAGGTTGTTGGATTTGTTGTTAGCGTATGTTGAATGTCAAGAGGTTTAGGTTTAGATCGGATTTGTTGCGATATTGAGGGTGTTGTCAAAAATATATCAGATATACTTGCGAGTCGATAAAAGACGCACTTTGTAAAATAGATAGTTTCATGAGTCGAGGTTGATAAAAAAATGGAAAGTCTATATTTTTAGAAAGGTCATGCCAAAATTTTGTAAACTTTATAAAAGCATCGAAGATATACTTTTATTATCAAACTTATGATAAAATGTAGAAAAACGTAAGCGTCAAGTTTAGGTCAACATTTTTAGTTATCGAGTCAACGTTGATGTAGGGACACTAAAAGACGAAATACACTAAAAGACAAAATATATTAAAAGACGAAATACACTAAAAGACGAAATACACTAAAAGACGAAATGTACTAAATGACGAAATACACTAAAAGATGAAATATACTAAAAGACGAAATGTACTAAAAGACAAAATACACTAAAAGACGAAATACACTAAAAGATGAAATACACTAAAAGACGAAATACACTAAAAGACGAAATATTTTCTAAGATGTTTTAAAGTGTTGAGACTTGTCAAAACTTATAACTTTTGAAAGAACGTTTTAAAAAGGGATACGCCGTGTCTACTCGTGCTTGGATGATCAGTTCTTGCGTTAAGCGTTATTCGTTGTACATCATTCTTAAACGACGACTATATGATAGGTTCTCGGGTTGTCACATTCTTTCCCCGTTAAAGAAGCTTTGTCCTCAAAGCTTAGGACGCAACCTCTGCGGCGGGTGCAGAGTTGGTGAAAAGATGCGGGTATTTCTTTTGCATTTGGTCTTTACGCTCCTAGGTGAACTCAAGACCTCTCTTGGAGTTCCAACGTACTTTGACAATCGGAATACGACTCTGTTTCAGACGCTTGACCTCACAGTCCATAATCTCGACAGGTTCTTCAATGAAATTCAATTTGTCGTCAACTTGGATCTCATCCAGTGGATTATAGCAAAAGGGCGGTTTCATCAGCATTGTTTTCTTTAATTTCGAGACGTGAAACGTGACTATGAACTTACTCAACTTCGCGTGGAAAGTTCTAGACGATAGGCAACGGTTCCTACTTTGGCAATGATCTTAAAAGGTCCAATATAACGAGGGTTCAGCTTTCCCCGTTTGTCAAAACGTATCACTCCTTTCCAAGGAGATACTTTCAACATGACCTTATCTCCTACTTAAAACTCAAGAGGTTTTCGTCTTACATTGGCATAGCTCTTTTGACTATCACGGGCGGCTTGGATATGGCTCTTGATTTGAACTATTCTCTCTGTTGTCTCGTGGATGATCTCTGGGCCAGTGAGCTGACTGTCCCCAACTTCAGCCCAGCAGATGGGTGATCGACACTTGCGCCCATACAACGCCTCAAACGGAGCAGCCTTAATGTGGTATCGAGTACTGTTGTTATACGGGGAAACTTTACCATCGGTATAGTGTTTATCCCAACCTTTTCCAAAGGCGAGTAATCTTGCACGTAACATAATCCTCTAACGTGTTGAATGGTTCTCTCTCTCTGACCATCGGTTCGGATGGTAGGCCTTTGTACTCAATATCCATTCGCATAGTACCTAATGCTTTATGTAGAGACTTCTAAAAATATGTGAAGTCATTTCCATCAGATCAGAGTGATCGAAACCTGGTACTCCTGCTTTGAGAATACTTCTTCAAGTATTTTGCTCTTCAATTTTTCTAACGTCTTGTCTCTTCTTCATTAGGCAAAAAATGAGACAGTTTAGTTGAGACCGATCAATGATTACCCAAATCGTGTCTTGCCTAGCCGCTGTCCTCGGCAGTTTAGTCACAAAGTCCATTGTTATGTTCTCCCATTTCCATTGTGGGATCTCTGGTTGAACCAACAAACCAGATGGTTTCTGATATTCTATCTTAACCTTTGCACATGTTAAACACTTGCTAACATAAGTGGCAATTTCTGCTTTCATGTTAGGCCACCAATATAACCTTCTTCAAGTCTGATACATCTTATCCGAACCGGTGTGGATGGAATACTTCGATTATGCGACTCATGCATAATCATGGTCCTCCAAATCACCAGACACAGAATCCAACTTCGATTGTTTAAGCTTTCGTTCCGTCAGCGCGAGAGTTTCTAAATTGTTAATCATGCTCCACACAAATCTTCGTTGATGAAGTTCTTCTTTCTGGCTTTCGATTTGGAGCACTCTAAATCTGCTTAGGAAGGTTTATACCTTATAGTCATAACAATTGGCTAGAAACTGTAGCGGCTTGCTTCTTCTCCTTTCGAAACTTAGGGCCATCTGCTCACCACGTTCGCCTTTCTGGGTTATATCGAATTCATAGTAGTGTCGCTCAACAATTCTAACCAACGTTCTATTTTCCTCATATTCAGCTCTTTTGGTCCCCGAGAATGTGTTGCAAAATCTTTTGATCAGTGAACACAATGCACTTGGTACCGTTAGGATTAGTGTGCTCAATTTTCAGGGAAAACACTACTGCATCATGCTCTGGGCGTGTTGTATAGTTCTTCTAGTGAACCTTGACGTTGGCGGGATGGCGTAAGTATGGACCTTCTCTCTCTGCATTCAAAAACCGCCGCCCAACCCCTTTATGCGAAGCATAGCACAAATATACCAACGAAGTTTCACTTCCCTCTGGGGTAAAGCCAAAATTCGGTGCACTACATAACTTTTTCTTCAACAATGGGAATGAGCTTCTGCCCTTTTCTTCCCATGTCAAAACTTCTTGCTCTTCCTGAGTCAAAGTTTCGTCTTAGGTCTAGCAATTTTTGAAGATCTTTGATGAATCGTCGGTAGTAACCGGCAACCTTAAGAATTGGACTAATCTCGGTGGTGTCTTGGGTGCGCCCAATCTTTAATTGCCTTTAAATCTTCGAGAGGGATCTAACGTGAATGCCTTCACTATCAATCACGTGACAGGAAATTTGTATCTTCGTCAGCCAAAACTCCACACTTTGAGAAACTTGGCCGTACATTCTTCCTTTTCAAATAAATTTAAGATCAACTTTAGATGTCCTTCATGCTCCTTTCTGCTTTTGGAGTAGATCAAAATATCATCGATGAATACAATCACGAATCTATCTAGATATGGTTTGCACACCCTATTCATCAAGTCCATGAAAATTGCTGGTGCGTTAGTCAAACCAAACGGCATTACTTGGAACTCATAGTGACCATAGCGGGTCCTAAATGCTGTCTTTGAAATGTCTTCCTCACGAACTCTGAGTTGATGATAACCAGATCTCAGGTCGATTTAGAGTAGACTCTTGATCCTTGTAATTTGATTCAAACAATTCGTTCGATCCTCGGAATGATATGTGGGATATCGGTTCTTCACTGTAAGCTTGTTCAGCTCTCGATAGTCGATACACATTCTCGAAAAGAACATCTTTCTCTTGACAAACAAAATCGGTGTCCCCAGGGTGAGGAGATCGGCCTTATTTAATAAATCCTCTTTCAGAAAGTTCTTGCAATTGGTGGATAACTTTGATTTCGGCTGGTGCTAATCGTTTACGGTGCTGTGTTACTGGTGCATGCACCTGGACTAAAGTGTGATTTTGAAATTAACTTGTAGCAGGAGGTAATCCAGGCAAGTCTTCTGGAAAATGACTTCCGAAATTCCCGTTCACGTTGGCACATCATAAGTCGTTTTTCCTCCGACTTATCCTCGGATTTCTGGACGTAACTTGTGCCAGATATCTTGACATCCTTTCTCTCATTTTACTTTTGGGTCTTCGTGTACGTTATGATATTCAACTTATCTTCCATTGAGCAATATATCACCTCAGATTCTCAACACCTCATTTCCAGAAGGAATACGAACAACTTTCTCGTCAAAACGATCAAGCGCGTGGTCCTTCGTCAAACAACCATACAATGTGATGCCGTTCAAAATACCAAGCTCTGGGCATTAGCTCATATGTCGAATGGATGACCTAATAATCCTAATATCCAACCTCTAATGAACAATATTTGTTCTGAATTTCTTAATCGGAAGTTCTACGGCATAACTAGTGGTTTAAAGTGGCTTGGTGTAACATCAAGCAAAGGCAGCTAAACGGTAGTCGACACAAAATTCTTAGGCACCCGAATTAAGAATAACATAGAAGCCATAACAGTTATTGAGAAGAAACGTACCCGTGACAACATTGGAATCAGGGTTTGTTCCTCCTCCACCAATGGCGTAAGCTTTCACCGTAGCTTCGTTACATCCAGTCTGGTTTCCAGACTTGTTTCCATTCTTGTTTCTTGTCTAATTTCCACGGTTCTGATTTCTCAACTTAGGACAATCCTTCTGATATATGTCCATGTCTTCCACATTTCATATCAAATAATACTGCTGATTTCGAACTGGAAGCCCTTTGAGTGTTTGGAGCAATATCAGCCGTACAATCCATAGTCTGATGTCCAACCTTCTTATAGTTTCCACACCTCATAGTATACAACCCTTCATGGTGCAACCTGCACTTATTGTAGTAGGGTAGTGGCCCATCATATCCCCTTCTTTCGTTGTTCCCAGCCGTATAAGCTCTGGCCACATCCTGCCTACTAGTATTTTGCCTCTTGTACGGCGGTTGTGTCTTCGGTTATCCCTTTTGGTTATCTCCATCATCCTCATTTATTCTCAGCAACTCATTACTGCATAACCCTGGTCTTCTTGTCCATCACATTGGTTAGCAATGCGTTTTATCTAGCATCTTGGAGTCTGGCTGGATCGTTAGCAATCTACATTCCTTTGTATGTTATCCGGTAAACCTCCAATAAACCTTTACCACTATGTTTCTTCATCAGGGACCATTCTAGTAACAAACAAATTCAACTCCTGGAATCCTTTGAGTGTAAGCAGTCAGTTGTTCTTTTCACGGTTTGATTCACAATTCTGTCTCCATTCTTCGGGATTTATGATTGGACTAAAACTTCTATCATCAACTTCATCAGTTCAACCCAATTCATGGCATATGCAGCCTCAACACCAATGGTTCTCTTATGAGAGTTCCACCATGTTAAAGCACTGTCCTACAGTGTGCATGTAGCATATTTCACTTGATACTTTGATGGATAATTACTGATATTGAACACAGTCTCCATCTTCTCAAACCAGCGGGTCAATCCGACAAAGCCTTCAGTTCCTGAGAAATTATGTGGCTTGCACTTCAAGAAGTCTTAGAAAGTGCACTCTCGAGCCACCAGCATTAAACCTCTATAATTCATGCCATGATTCCCATTTCTATTTCCATTTCCTCCATTCCCTCCATTTCCATTTCCTCCATTCCCTCCATTTCCATTTCCTCCATTTCCATTTCCTCCGTTCTCGCCTTCTAGTTCATTACCATTCTCATTCAGGGGTTCAAGGGTCCTGGCGGCTTCACGAGCCTCCATCTCTTCAGCTACTCGACGAGTAGCCAATTCTTCAAACTCCTCACGAGTCATGGACGCTCCAGATCGGGTGCTAGGCATCTTCCTACAAGATATCAACATAACACTCGATGAGATTTCTAGGTAATGCGAGATCACTTACGGTATTAAATAAAATTTACGGTTAATCACATAGAAAATACACGATCGAAATATATATCCACGGAAATCCCATAATGCATGACACAAGAGCATAAGTAAATCAAATCATGACATCATATCATAGATAAATATCAATTTCATATCATCGAACATTAAGGATTACATCACAACGTTTCAAAATACAGAAAATACGAGTTCTAACACTACGGTCATCACTAAACGCTACTACTCAATGATGCAATACTATCGAACATCTGTAAGGACGGTAGCCTATGTGCTTCCTAGCACACGCCTCAAGTCTACCAACTCTCACTCGATCATAAAATCGAAGTCGTCGCATCTGCCTCAACTCTCTCTGCATACGTGACATGCCGCGCTGGAGTCGGTCAACTCTCTGACTCTCAACACTCACTGTGTCTTTAAGCCTCCTGTTATCCCTCTCCAACTCAGTAATCCTCTCAGTCAAAGTAATGACTGCCGACTCAACCCCAATAATCATGTGTCCCTGATCTCTCTGAACTCCTTCAATAGCCTGTATACGATGGATTGGGATAGCCTGAGTGTGATCATGGAACCTCTGAACCAAATCTCCCAATGTCTCATACGTAACCTCTATTGCTTCCTCCTAAGAAGGCTTAGGAATATCCTCTGGCATCACAGGATGCGTAACCCTCTCAACTCTAACCTCAACCGGGCCTCTCACACCTGTCTCTGTCTCATCTCGATCAACAACCTCAACTACAACTTTAGCATCAATCCCTCTATCCCTAAGAGCATCTGCGTAAGCAATACCCTCGTCAATCTCCGCCTAAATCTCTGGATCAATATCATGCTCTAAGTGAGGCTCATCACTAACCCTGACAATAGCATCATCCCTCAAACTAATCTCTCTAGGATCAACCTCTACATCTGCCAGATAACTAGAATCCTTAACTCTCTTAGGCGATGGTATCAAATCATCACAGACAGGAGATAAAGCTCCGGATATAGGTGATAATGCAGGTACAGACGTCGTAGGAGACCTACGTCTCTTGTGAGATGGCCCCGCAGAAGTACTCGGTAAATCAAGTGAAGAATGATCTGACAATGAGTGTCTCAAAGAAGAATCAGATGAAGCATCCGAATGAAAATCTGATGATGCCTCTGATGACGAATCTAAAGAAGAATGATCGGCAGAATGTCTCACAGCAAGACGATGAGTGGGTAATGGTCCAACCCTCATCCTCGCAGTCATCATGTGTACCGGCCCATTAAGATAGTAGCGATACGGCCGACCATGAGGAATAGGCTGTCCAGGTGATAGAATCATAACCCGACGACGAGGTATGATAGGTGATCTCTGGGTAAAAGCGGTAATTTCAGTGAAAGGCGTACCATGGGTAGGTGATGGTGGTGTATCTGGTGTATCACTGTCTGGTGTATCACTGTCTATGGTGTCATCATCCGTTGGATAAAAAAGTGAGATAGCTGTAATGGTGGTAGTATGGACTGTGATGGAACCTCAGATAGATCAGAACTCTGAATCAGATCAGGTGAGTAATCAGAGAAGCAGGTGTCGAAACTGGGGATGGAGGAATAGTAGTGGTATGATATGTCTCTAAAGGTATCAACTGGTTGTGTCAGTCCTGAGTACAGTGGAGTAATCACAGGTGTGGTGTCAGGAATAAGTATAGGGATAGTACGCGAATAAGATCACTCGTCAGCAGGTGTCCTCACGCTATCTCAATCCTCTTGTTGAAATCCGAATGAAATCGAGATAAAACTGAAATAGCCATGACCTGCACAAGCAAAGTTTATATAATCATCTTTATATCAACCATGCATGATGCAAAAATATAGAATGGTTGAATGGTGTAACAGGAGGAATGCGAAAATGAAAGAATCGAAAGAGTCATCGAGCACGTCAATATAGGATGAAATAAAAATACTTAGAAATATTAGCTATACATATATTTAATTACGTATATATTATACGTAGTACTTAGTTAATGTATAAACGTACTATGTAAAGATCACGTTAAGGCAACAGAATCAAAAGTAGTATTCACACATACTCTTTATAGTCCATACCTAGTTTTTATACTACCTGGTTCTCTATAACCTTGACTCTTGATACCAACCTGTCACACCCCTAACGGGGACCTATGGACGAAATTCGTGTCCGGAGGCCGTGACTTTATGACATCTCAAGTACAAAGCATAAAGAACGTCTCTAAGAGGTACTTTATGAAAATAAACACCGTTGCAAAGTTTTTAAAATAAAATAATAAGTTTTTACATCGATGAAATTTAAAAGATCAAATTTTAAATGCGGACGACTGAAATAAGTTCAACAACGTATTTCATAAGACATAGATAAATACACTGGTAAACCGGTACTGCAAATAGACTTCACATAAGTCAATCAAACAGCAATCCATGCTATGCACCTGAGAAAAAACCATGGCTTAAAAATGTCAACATAAAGTTGGAGTGAATTTCATTAAGGTTTAGTTCAAACGTCTATTATAGTGGATCCACAGAGATAATCCAACACTAGCGACAGTATATAACAGACACAACTTCACATAAAAAGGTATTTACGTTGCCGCTAACACATACACTGAAGCAATTACGTTTTATGATGCATAGTATATTTGCTAGGTATGAAACAAGCCCCGAGTAACTACTGACCAAGACTACCTCTTAAGTTTTGACATGGTATATTATCCGTGTAGTAGCGGGAGCCCCGTGGTAGTGATCGCATACTCACCCCCCGTAAGGGATAATTAGTTCCAATAGATCTATTATAACACTCCGCGCTCCCTCGACCAAGGTATACTCCTCCAGTCAAGAATTGACGGTTCATGATAAATGGGGCATAGTGGTCTAAACGCTACCTTAGGCACCACTGTAACATGGAAAAATCTCACGTAAAGTACTTGTTTCCAAGTTTAAAAGCACAAGCAATGTTCACACTCCCCAGTTATAAAACATTATTCACAACGAGTAAAAATTGGGCGCTATGAACACACCTTATACGGGTATGGATCAAAAGGAGAATCAATCAGTGAAAATGAATCTCACGGTTCAAGCGACAACCTATCAAATAGTCGTCGTTTTAAGAATCAATGTATACAAACGAAAAACGCTAACACAAGAACTGATCATCCGTAGCACAGTAGACACGCGTATTCCCTCCCTTTATTACAACGTGCTTTCGAAAGTTCTAAGTTTTTGACAAGTCTCGACGAGTTTAAAACAGTCTTCAAAAATATTTCGTCTTTTAGTGTATTTTGTCTTTTAGTCATTTGTCTTTTATTGGATTTTCTCTTTTAGTATATTTTGTCTTTTATGTAATTTGTCTTTTAGTGTATTACGGCTTTTTAAGTGCAGTAGTCTTTTAGTGCATTTCGTCTTTTAGTGTATTTCGTCTTTTAGTGCCCTCACATCAACGTTGATCGTCAAAAACCAAAAAATGTTGACCTAAACCTCGACACTTACGTTTTTCTATATTTTATCATAAGTTTGATAATAAAAGTATATTTTCGACGCTTTTATAAAGTTTACGAAATTTCGGCATGACCTTTCTAAAAATAGCGACTTTCCATTTTTATCAACATCGACTCGTGAAAATATCTGTTTTTACAAAGTACATCTTTTATTGACTCGAAAGTATATCCGATCTATTTTCGACAACACCTCAAATATCGCAACAAATCCGTTCTAAACCTAAACCTCTTCGACATTTAACTTACGCTTCCAACAAATCCGTTATCTAACTTAATCTCTTCGCCAACAATATTTAAACTTAATATACGATAAATCTTAAATAATCGATATAGCCGTAATAATAGCAATATATATATCAACATAGTCACAATGAACTTTTAAAATCAAAAGTACAACTACTTTTTATGTTCTTTCCATTTAAGTTACAAAAAATTTAAACTTTGATACTTGTAATTTATAGAAAACTAGATTAATAATTTGTTCACAACGATCCGCTTTGTACACCTTTTCGGAATATGATACGAATGTAAAAGTACTACTTGGTTATGAAAAAGTAAATATGACTTACAAAGAATAACGGCGAAAGGTGAATTGAAAAACTAAGAACAACCCAAACTTGTTTAATAAAATACCCGGAGAACTAACAATCAACACGAACCAATAGTAATCTTCGAGGGGATGATCAAAGATGTAAAACAAAAATGGTTGTGTGTGTTGTGGTGTATTCGGCAAAGAGCAGAAAGAAGAAAGATGAGTAAAATGCAAAGTGTATGTGTGTGAATGAAATGAGAAATGAGGTTAAGTGTATATGTATAACAACAAAAATCACACACACACACACACCTAGTGTGTGCCGTGGGTTAGGAGAGGACAAGGCACAATGGGACCAATTTGATCTACTAATGGGAGTTTAGCAAGGACATGGTGCAAGCCCTTATGTAGGAAGTTGGTTTAATTTGTTAACTTGTAGCAAAATTCAAAAAAATGGATCCCATGTATGTATATGTGTGTGACCGGTTAGGGCATGGCCAAAAGGGGGACCAAAAATATTTTTCCCACTTTCTAGGATCACTAGTGCTCATTTGTGAATTAATTTCCAAGACTTTGCATGCACATGCATGTGCATAATTTAAACACGTATCACGTAAATAACGAATCGAGTAACGGCATCACGAAAAATTACGAAGTTTTAAACATTGCCTTAAAACATAAAAACATGGCTTTTGCCAAAATACTACAACGTTTGGTGTCCTGGTTCGCTCCCGAAGATGATTCTCAGATAATAATGAAACAACTTCCCGGTTAAACGGTAAAGCTAAACGATACATTTAAAAATTCAAATTACTACACGGAAACGGCTAACTTATTGAACGGAAATTCTTGGGTTGTCACAACCGTCATCAGGAGGGAACGAAATTTTCCAGTCCTGTCTCTTTTTCTGAAACTTTGACCCTCATACCTATAGCCTCAATCTAGCATTTCCCTGTTTGGCTAAACCATCTTTTGCATATTCTTCAACCCAAGCCATGCTTTGCCATTCTTTCACAACTCTCCCATTATTTAACTCACCTAAGATTTTGATTCAACATCACCACATTCATCTCTTCTATCCTCTTCACACTCATCATCAATGTCTTGCTCAAACCTCCTCCAAATTTCTCTAGGAAACCTAGAATCTCGGTAAGACAAGTTTAGAGGCGCAAAAAACCTACCCCAAAATATTTACCTCTATCCCAAAATGCTTCACCTCCATTTCCTCCAAGAGTCAATCTCCACTCACCCTCACCATATTCTCACAATCCATTAAGGGACCAAATGATTAACCAACTTCATAATATTTCTTCCATCCTTGAATCACAAACTCAAACTAATCCAACTACATTCGTGCAGCACCTTCACCACCTTCACTACCACCACCTTTGATTCATCCCCCCACTCATGCTCAAGTTGATCTCCACTCCGGATTTTGTCATTGTTGTAGGTACTCTTGGAATCAATTTCATTCCTTGAGAAATGAAATCAACTTCATTCAATTCCTTCTTACCCGTCTCATGCCTCAACCTCAAATCCCACAAAACAATTTTTCACCAACCTCACCCTTTTCACTTTTCAATAATTAAACATCATCGTATGTTTAATTTTATCAATAATCGCTAATCCATCTTTTGGGTCATGGGATCTACTAGACTTCAAGAATTCACTAGTCTAGCCTTAGGGTTTAAATTGTTTTTATATTATGTGTGTCTACTTTATCTTGTAATATCATACCGTTTGCGTATGAATCTATCATATTATCGTTCTAAGTGCCGTATTAAATCTATGATCATTGTAGTAGTTTCTTGGTTATGAATTAAAAATCCTTCATGGGTAATTTACATCTTTGATATATTTGTCGTAATAGTGCTACTTGTTAGAAATGTTCTCTTGCATTTGTATTTTTAACTTTGTTTTGTAGCAAGAATTTCATGCGATCGATTCCTTGGTGCCCCAAACGAGGGGGAGCCTACATCAAAGGGGAGTCTTGGCATCGTCTATTTCTTTCTCTCTACAATTCGACGATCATCCTTTTTGGATTTGACAAAAAGGGGGAGTAATGGAGTGGAACTCATTAATAACTTGAAAACTTTAATTTTATACAAGATGAGTTTATATTTTGTCATCATCAAAAAGGAGGAGATTGTTAATAAAAATAATATCTAAAAACATTATTTATATTTTTTGACTTCTCATGTTTTGAAGATGACAAAATGTAAAAATATTTACAAAAAAATAAATATTTACAAATTATTAATAGTAAATTTCCATTTCTAATATAAATCACATAAGGTATGAATAAACAAATCATTAAACATGATTAGTGATCAAGAAACATTTTTCCTTAAACATTACATTTTCACAAAAGTATTTTTACAAAAATAAATACATATATAAAAATACTTTTTAAATAAAAGAAATATTTTATTTAAACATAAAAATTCAAATCTGGTTTTCCCCCAAAATGAAAGCTTCCACACCAGATTTAACCTTCCTCATTAAAAGATAAAAAGAGGAGCATAGTCTAGTGGCGGCCCCTAATAGGCCTGGCGGCCCCCATATAAATCTGGTACCCCCGGGACCGCCACCAGTTACCATTGGCTTTTCCTGGCTATAAATACTGCACTATTTTCAGCTGAAAAACACACCTCTTTGCACGAATTTTTCAGTTAACTTTCTCTCACTAAAACCTTCTTTCTCTCACTAAATATCTTGATCATTAACATAGTTTAATCTTGTTACAAGTGATCAAATCTCTTCTTCCTCCTTATTCTATCAAGTGCAAGAGAAGAACAATCGTATTCGTCAAGAAACGAATTGTTATAGTCTAGTTATTTCTTCTCCATTCTTCTAAGTACAAATCTCTATTATGATTGTCTTGTGTAATTGTGTAGATCATATAGTGTATAAATCCGGTAGTGTAGATCTTGTGAGTGAGTTGTGTTTGTAAAGTGGTAGATTGGTTCTAGCTA